>JAPMOB010027350.1:0-14196 GCA_029875015.1 Lepomis gibbosus | reverse complement strand
TTTTATGTTTTATGTAAAGCACTTTGAATTGCCTCGTTGTTGAAATGTGCTATACAAATAAACTTGCCTTGCCTTGCCTTCAGGGTATCTAAGCGTTTCTGAGCACTGACTAGCTTCAATAGGCTTTTGCACAAACAGCACTCATTATTGTTGTTGGTGACATTTTAAACCCAGGCTATAGGATGAATTTTAGCCTGTGTGCGACTGCAAACTAGAGAAAAACTATTTGAAAAGCTTTTAAGACTGTTTAGACTACAGTAGCTCATGTATTGCTAGTGGTTGTCGTGTCTAGGACCCTATGATTATGCTTTACCATCAAAATGGAATCACATTTCTACAATAGAAGAAACAGAATATGAGACAGTGTTTTTTTTTGGGCAAATGCACCAAAGACGTTTATTCAGGGGTGATGTCAGTTTTTCAGAACATAATGAGACTGTCAGGTGTAGTCAAAACAGGAAGCTCACACAAGGCAGTGTTTATCAATATTTAAGACTTGTATATAAATCTTAAATTCGGTTAAACTTTATAAATTATTTTCTTCAACTCCTAATTTTCCTTTCTTTCATTACACACAAATAGTTTTAAATAGTAGTGCCATTTTGAATTCTCTGTGCGTTTTTCTATCACCACTGGTTACATAATCTTACCACACATCGGTTTACATGTAGGTGGAGTTATATTTGGCTAAGGAGAGTCCCTTCACAAGTGTGTCAGTACAGGGTTCTATTAAAATGTGGTGTTGGAGGAGCATGCAATGTAAATGTATAGTTTGCAGTATAAATGCAGTTTTGTTTATTCACACATTATAACTATTGTAATTGATATTTTATTTACATTTGATTAAGCATATATTACACACTTATTTAAATATACAAATGCTTTCTATCCACCTCACTTACAGTAAACACTCTGGACTAACTGTAAGTACTCAGTCAGGAAAAGAGAGCGAGAAAGGCAGGTGGTCTGACATAATGAGCTTAATGAGGCTAAACAGATTATGAGTGAATGCATGTCAGAGGAACGTTACTATTCCTGGACCCACGGCAGGTGCTTTCAGTCCCTAAATGAAGCCCAAACACGCATTCAGGGAATACCATTCATATTATTCCCCGATATGGAAAGAAGAAACTTTCATCTACTCTGGGGGGTTTTATACGTTTAGCGACCACAGTTTACACTGAGGGCTTCCTGGGAAATCTCCAAATATATCTGCACTCAAAATTCGTCTCTGTTCGCAACTTTCTTATACAGAATGGACTCTTTTCACTCCTGGTGTTTTCTCACTCCCTATTTTTTGTCATTGCTTTAAAAAATAATTAACTCACAAATACCTGCCAGAACACAACCTTAAATTCTTCAATTTACCCTTGAACTAAATAAAATGGCCTTGCCAAACTCTTAGAAAAACACAGACTTCCCCACAGACTTGACAGACATATATATACACATAGCAGGAAGATTAACTTTGACACAAATACAAAGAGATGTGCAAAGGGTTTTTTACGTCACACACGCAATGGTAAACTGTTCTGTTTATCATGTAGTCGTGGTATGCAATAGTAGCCTAACAGTATCAGAGAAAGGTTGCGTACCTCTACACAGTGTGTGTGGGAGCTGATGATGAAGACCTGTCCACCTGATGACGCCCAGAGGTGCTCCTCCACAGCCAGCATGGCCTTGACTGGCAGGACTCCCAGCTTCAGCACCTTGGGCGTTTCACAGCTCCAAGAACCATCTGTAACAACAAACACAATGCTGGCTCCTCAGTACTCAAATCAATAAAAAATGTGCATTTCATAGAATACCGTATGAACAAAATGCAGTTAATATGCAAACACAGAGTACAGGAAGTATCTGAAATCTAATAGTGTTGCATTATGATGAAACATGTGCTACAGCAAACCAAACAGTAGTAGTAAATCTCTTTTATTGGTATTTTTCTCTTTTGCAAAGTAAACCTGTAGACATTTTTCATGTAATAGTGAAAGTTTCCATAGAATACACAGTAACAGTCACTCTGTCTTCATAACTGTCGCATATGAAGGTCATATGCATTTTTAAGTCTGCTAATGCTGATGGAGTGGCCATTGATGGTTTTCACAGCCTTCACTATGAATATAGATGGGCTGCAAGGCATTAGTCAGAGCTGAGCTCTATCCCACACACCTCCTACACACTCTGTTCTACATGTGCCTGGGCACCTACAGTGCCAGCTCTACTGCAATGAAACACCCCATGCAGTGTGTTTAGAAATATCAACACATTACATTTCTGCAACAATTATGTTCACTGGTTTAGACTTCAGTCAATGCCGTCATAAACTGCAGGTTTCTATATCTGATACATTTTATACACAAAAATGTGAACGTGCATGTGAGTAAAAACGGCCTTCTTTACTACTAGAAGGGCCCTGTGTTGACTACAAACTTCATTTCCTCCAGATACCACATTCCCTGAGTTAATCTAGGCCAGGAAGTGAATGTTAGGAGAAGGCACAAAGGCGGCTATTGAAGGCAGAGGTGCCACGCAGGGAGATATGTTCTTTCAGAGGTATAGTAATGACTGGGGAAGTGAGGGTAATCTCCCACTAAAGGGGCTAGGTAGGATTAGCATTCAATGCCCTATGTATATTATTGTAATAATCGTACTGTGTAGGTGAATGCACATGAGGGAAAAAAGGAGAAAATTAAAAAGGTAAGGAGCAGTGGAGAAAAAGAAAAAAAGCACAGGAGTGCCAACTTGCTGTCTTATGTAAGTCTGCCCACATCTCCCACTTCTTAAACTGTAGCATTCCTCAATGTCAGTGTTAGCTGCTACAAACTTCTCATCACAATGTATGTAGCACACAAAGCAGTAAACAAGCCAAGCAGTTTTCTTATTTTGACAAAGCTGGAACAAACAGTATACTCTCTACAGGAAAAGTAGATGATGCAGGATGGCAGTATAGAGGAGACTAGGGTTTATGTTCCTGACTGTCTGGCTATGACGTGTGACCTTTGCCGAATCATTGCCTCCCTCGTTCTCCATCTCTCATAAAGTCAGTCACAAAGGAAATAGCAAGCATGGCAGAATGAGGCTGACTGTTAAGCTTCAGACACGCTGCATCTACAGCAGGATAGCATTTCCATGTAGAGCAACTCAGCCCGGATGGCTTTAAAGACAAAGTTATTTTCGATGTCTTGTCACTGTGAAGCTTCCCTTTGATCAGCTGAGTTTAACATCAAAGAATTTAAGATGATCATTTCTCCTATTCTTGCCTAGTCTGCTTTCTTCTCCTCTGCAATGTAAACTGTGTCTCTCTCCTTTAAATGCTAATGGAGTTCAGACAGAGCCTTTCACTGTGACAAAGTACTTGAGCAGCATTTCAACAGGGATCCAGGGATCAGCTTTCCTACCAAACTATGCAGGATGAATCATCATTTTAGCATTAGGTGTCATGTTCCAGTGACAGTGACAGAGCTGGTGATGGGAAGAAATAATACAGGTCGGAGAGGATCTAGGACGAGGGCTTCCTTCCCGGAATTCATTTGACACACCGGTTGTTATGAATGATGAAAAGAAGCTACTGAAACAGTTGGAACATTCAGTTACATGTGCCAGTGTCTGATAATTGGTGTGTAGAGAATGAAGGGGGGAAAGAAGAGGTGACATGTGCATCAAAACAAGGAGTAATGAGCGGCCCATTCCTGAATGGTTGGATACATACAGCATGTTTCTTCCAGGCAAACTGCAGCTCAACTGTGGAACAACTGACAACAGTTTTCCTCCTGTGTTTCTGTCTACACCAAAACCAACTTAACAGAACAACAAAAGCGGAGCAGGGACACTTAAAAGTTTTCCACGGATATGTTGGAAATCTAATTTGACGCATATGAGGGCATGGAGAGGAATGAATATGTACGACTGAGGTTAATAAAAAATGCCTGTAGCAATAGTGGCTTCACAGAATAGAGACACTAATACTTAAATTTGACAGCCAAGCATTGCAAGAATTCCTTTTCTTCATGTTGCGATTATGTACTTATCTTTACCCACATTATGTGACAAGGCAGATAAAGGAAAAGATAAAGACAGAGAAAAACACAGAGACAGAGTGAGGAAAAAGCTCGGAAACCCTCTGAAAGCCAACAAGAGATGGAACAAAACACCGAATGTGAAAGACTGTGAGAAGAGTGTAGCCCAGATCCTTCCCTCTGTGTCTGTGCTCGTCTGGGAGGGAAGATATGAAATAGGTCACCACTAACAGATTGGCTTCTCCCAGACAACCGAGCAAACGGAAACAGAACCTCAACACGGAGGGAGACCCCTGACCCTGAGCTACACAGTCAGCCTTACACACTAACACTGACTCAAGAGGGAGAAAATAGTAGCTGAAGCGATGGACCACATAGCAACGTCTCTGTGTGTTCTACCCAGAATAACCCCATTCATTCAGTGTTGCCAAATGTTCAGCTGTGTCAATTTAGCACCAAACATTTTCTGACTATTCTGAAGTAAAATTCAACAGATATGGTGCAAGTTGCTTTCGGTAAATTATGTCAGTCAAAGTCCAACAAAAAAGTCAGAAACAGTGCTCTTATTTATAAACATGGCCTATTGTGGTTGAGGTTGCAAAATTCAGGGCGAGTGCAGGCTAAAGTAAACATCGTCAGCCTACACAACTTGAAAAAACAAATCTAATGAACTTAATGAATGCATTTCTGTTTCACACAATAACCTCATAATTGCCCTAATTATAGCTATTTAAGAGTATCAACAAACATTACAATAGCAGCAATATAACAGAAGAGGTATACAAATTCACAAGACCCTCCCCTCTCTGAAGCACGCACCTTGTGATCTGGAGTAGACAGCCACTGAACCGCTGACCAGGCCGGCGTACAGAGAGTGTTTCTTATAGACCAGGCAGGTGACGGTCGATTTGTCTGGGGTGAAGAAATGCTGCAGACGTACTTTCTTGGACCGCTGGCTGCTCTTATACACAATGATGCTAAACAGGACAAGAGATAAAATTTGAACATATTGGCCAATATGTTGGATCTCACTTTGTTGCTTTACCGATGCTTGTTTGTTGTTCCTAAAATGTAAGTCACTTTGGATAAAAGCATCCTCCAAATGAGTAAATGTAAATGTATATTTAAAAGACTGTCTCCTATTAAAAAAAACATTTGCATGGTTTGCATACAGCTGCCTTTACCTGCCCTCTTCCATGCCCAGGCAGACACTGGGGGTATCACTGGTCTTCGCTGGGGGGATGTTGTTGTTTTCGGGGACCTTCTCGACATTCTCCTGAGGCTGCTCTGTGGGGACGTAGGCCATGCAGAGGATCCGAGACTCTACATTAAAACACTCAGTCACCTTAGGGCTGGAGTTCTGCATGGCCACTATCGATATCTGGCCCATCTGGTTGGTGCAACTTGCAACCTGAACAAAGACATCAAATTCATTCTATATAGGCCAATTTAGAGGCAAAATCTTGTGAGACCAACACTTATCTCCTAAAACATTCAATTATGTTCAAAACAACAAACACCAAGCAACTTAAACGTTTTCAAATTAAAGTGTATATATTACCTCACAATGAAAATAACCAGCTAGAGTGATGTTTATATCTTTAACAGACCCGAGGTTTTCCCTGATGGTCAAAAACACTGCATTAGCAGTGATTGCTATGGTTAGGACAGTCATTGTTTGTTTTGAGAAAAAAAAACTATGTACTGAAGCGATAATTTTCAAACCCTCAAGGAGACATTTTAATAAATAAACAGCAAAATCTGCTCCTCTAACACATTAGTGTGAAAATCAGCTCTGTGCCAAAACTACCGACAGAAAAGTGGGTAAGCTCAAATAGTGTTAGCTGCTGAAAATAAGAGGACTGCGAGACCACTTGCCAATAAACACTTACTAAAGCTACTCAACTCACTTAACTGAATTCTCTAGCCCAAGACTCAAATTTCAGAGTTGAGACCCATTAACGTGTTATACAGAATTACAATGTAGTTATCGCTCCTGGAGGACGAGGCCCACGTTATTGTGGGTATAAATCTCCGACTAAACTCATATTTTGTGCTATTGTTAAAATGTAAACTGCCACACTGGTTCTTTTCATTACAATGTGAGTAAAGAATAAAGTCTCACCCAGACACAGCCATGGCCCACGACGGGAGTGTCTGCTGTGCTCTCTGTGTTGATGTGGGGCTCTGGATTATGAACAGCACATTCCACCTGGCACAGAACAAGAAGAAAAAACACAAGGTAAAGAAAGATAAAGTACTTCCATCACCAGTCACCATGTAGGAATTCACAAAGTACATAAAAGGCGTTTTTAGTGTCCACTTAGTGTTAATAAGTGGCTGTGAGGGGCTGGAAATAATGATTATTTTTTAATCTTGATTAATCAATTAGTAGTTGGGCAGATAAAATGTCAGAAAATGGTGAAAAATGTTGATCAGTGTTTCCCAAAGTCCAAGATGACGACCTCAAATGTCTTGTTTTGTCCACGACCAAAAGATATTCAGTTTACTGTCAGTGAGGAGTAAAGACACCAGAAAATATTCACATTTCAGAAGTTGGAATCAGAGAATCTGTCGTAAGAAATGACTTAAACCACTTAGTGGGATCTATGATAAATGCAGACTCTCAGAACCTTGTAACGTATAATGGGATCATACCACACTCACACATGCATGGGTGTCAGTCAAAATTTACGTAAAAACATATATATATATTTATATATATATATTTTTTTAATTTATTTATTGGAATTATTTTGTTTTTCTAAGCTTCTGTTTGCATTGACTCACTGATTAGACCACATTATTTGCATTGAAAGTAATACTGTATATTGTTGTGGGTCAAATGCACAGACTACGTTATCCTTATTTCTCTGCTAATAGTTGCTAAAATTGTTACCTTTAACAACATATTCAGCTTATTTGCAGATCTGCTATGATCTGCAGATTTACTTCCTTCCTGTTAACAAATTATATTAATGGGTGTGCTCTGAAGGTTCTGCATGTCTGCAGCGGGATATACTTGGGTTTGGCAGTAGAGAAAGGAAGTTCAATAACTGTTAGACTTCACATTAGCAGTAAATCATTTAATATGATTTCACACATTAAATGCCATTTTACACTATGTGAGTTAACGCAACGACCTGACTTAAAGTGTCAAGCCAGCATTCTTGATAAAACTGTGGCCCGTACGGGGATCGAACCCGCGACCTTGGCGTTATTAGCACCACGCTCTAACCAACTGAGCTAACCGGCCACACACAGACTTGTGAGCTATTTTTTGACACACCTGGTCAGTCAGTGCTGGTGTCTTTAATACTACAGTAAGTGTTGTAATGCCATACAGGGAAGAGTGTGACATTTAAGACAGAGTTACACACACACACACACACACCACACAATAACTGACACAGAGACTCTCAGACACTTGATTTAAGGTAACATTTATACTGATAACCTTTTCCCTAGAGTGAAGGCTGTATATGGCTCCTGAAAAACTAGATTGTTTGATTGTGACATTTTTCTACTCTTGCTGTTACACCCTGAGTTGCAGTCTGATGCTCACACAAACAAATCTGAACAAACAAGCCATTTCACATGTTCAATTCCATTTTACACTGTGGGAGTTAGTACAATCACCTGACTTAAACTGTCCAGCCAGAGTACTCATTAAAAGTGTAGCCCACACAGGGATCAAACTTACAACCTTGGCATTATTAGCACCATGCTCTAACCAACTGACCTAACCAGCCATGCATGCTACTAATGAGCTCTTTTTTCACACACTTGGTCAGTCAGTGCTGGTCACTTTAATACCACAGTAAATATTGTAATGACATACAGGGATGCAGGGACTCTCAGACAGTTTATTTAAGATAATTGAACAAATACACCAGCCACTTCACATGTTAATAAAGGAAATTTTCACCTTGAACTCCTGTAGTTTTGACATGACTACAGGCATCTGTCGAAGCAAGAGAGGATGTTTCTGCTTTTTGATCTGATTCCCATCATCCTCCGCAAAGAACCAGCCCTGCAAGTTGTCTTCCTCTGATGTAAAACACAAACACACACAGACAAACAGCACTTGATTAAATAATGTACATTATGCAGTCAGTGTAAACCACAAGTTATCTATCTTTAGAATAAAAGACTCTAGAAATCACTAAGTAAAACTGAAATAATCATATTACTTATAATTACTTTTAAACAGCATACAATTTCTCATTAGATTTGGTCATAATATGTAGTTAACCTAGTATTATACTAGCCAATAATGTTTTAAAGTAGTACTTTGAACATTCATAGACAATGGATAGAAGCGCTAGATAAATCAATAAGTCAACAAAGTAAACCATCTTACTGTATAAATGTATGCACTGAGTTAAAATGGAAATACAATTCTGCAGCTGCAACAGTGGAGATGTACAGCCAGGCAGTGTACCGTACCTAGGGCCAGTTTAGCCATCTGCAAGTTACTGATCCATGACTGTTTGATGGCCGGGTTGAGAGTATTGAACACTGCACTGAAGTAAGTGGTTTTACCCGACCTGCAATACAGAGGACAAAACAGAAACATTACTGATAAGAAAGTTGAAGCTTTATCACAAATATGTAATCAATGCATTTTAGGAGATAATGTTTCTTAGTGTCTCTGTTTTTTGTCAATCCTCTTAAATTTACTTTACATATTTTTATTTCGTTTTAAAAGTTTAATGTGATACCTCAGTACAACACCAACACACTAGACAGTGGGTCAGAATTCATAAGTGTAGGCTGCTGCACTTTTGACAATAATTTCTGTTCATTACAAACAAAACAATTGTGTACTATCAACACTATTTGTATGGGGATACAATATCACACCAGGGTACTATACTTAAAACAGGCATTTTGAAGTTAAGAAATCATGAAGGTTAATATTTTCTTCTATATAAAAGTCATCACATAGAGCTTTAAAAAAGTACTCATATTGCAGAACCAGTTAATGAACTTGGCATCGTTGGAAGTGTTTGTGCACCAAACAGCAGAGATGCTTTAACAAGATTATACTGAATGATTAATGTACTGCAAGATCTATCAACCATAGGGCCTGAATTTGCTTTTTCATTTCTCCAAGCAGTCATGTTAATGTTTGAATATTCTTGCATTCACACACCAGTCCACTGCTTAGCATCTTTTACAGTAAAATACCCAACAGGATGTTGTTATTTGCCTACTGCTGACTGACTAGACATACACTGGCAGAAATGCAATAGAAGTCAATGTCAATTATCAGGTCTACCAGCAACTCATAGTCATTGTGTGTGTGTGTGTGTGTGTGTGTGTGTGTGTTTGTGTGTGTGGTGGGGTCCTGTCAGAAATACATCACCCCTGTCACTGGCTGGCAGAAGTGTTGGTTTTGTGTGTTTTGTGATTGAGGGATCATTTGGGGAATGAGAGAGGCACAGCTGTGTTTCCAAACATACCAGAGGATAATCTCACCAGCTAAGTGTAGCAGGGATGAGGGATAGAGTGAGGAAATGAAAGAGAAAGAGAGAGAGAAGCAAAAGACAGCTATAGTCCCAGAGAAAAATGTGAAAAAGCCAAAACAAGGTGCACCCTTGGGGGACCACGTGCAGACTACAGTGTGTGTAAATGTGTGACATGAGCATTTGTGCTCTGCAGCAGCTGCAGCGCTGGGTAGCCTTTGGTTGCAAACATTGATGCACATTTCCTCCCCTGAGATTCATGCCTCAAATTAGAGCTGGTGGAGAAACTTGTTTATCCACATATCCAAATGTGCTCTAATACTCCCCCCTAAAGCTGCAGGCATACAGAGTGGCTGGGAGGACAGACGGAGAAAGCAGGGTAAAAAGGGATAAAGACAAACCCAGGATAAACAAGACAAGGGGGGGGGGGGCTGACACTGGAGATTATTAAAATGTTGTATGTGTCTGTATGAAGGGCCAATTTAAGCACAAGAGATGTGTATATATAAATATATATATATGTGTGTGTGTAAAACACAAACTTGTCTTGTTTGCCAGGCAGCTGGAGTTGGATCCTGCAGCGGTCAGCTGCCCTGATCTCCTCCTCCTTCTTCATTATCAGTCTTTGGAGACCTGACACCCAATCATGGGCCACTGTGGGGTTTACGTTCTATAAGAGATATTGGAAGAACAGAAAGAGGAAGAGCAAATCATTAGTAATTATTAGTAAATTGTTTATTTGAATGAAGACAAGAAATATTTGAGAGGGTATCAAAGAGAGGTTAAGGGATGGGCACAACACTGGTAAAAGGAAGGAAATAAATCTACTTCAGAGCACTTAAATATCAATTCATCATTTATTTAGAGATATTCATATAATTTAAGTTTTAAAAAAATGAAGACCTGAAGAAGGAAGAAGAGGATTGGCTGCTTATACCGTCATTTACACTGAGTGACACAAACCTCTGTAATGTCACTGCAATGCAACCTAGTATAATAGTCCTGCAACATATGAAACCTTTGCGAAATGAATTTGTCATTTTTCTTGACACAGTGTGAGCTTTTGATTTCAGAAGCTGTAGTTTGTGGTGTTTTTGTATTACACTGCATCATATTGGACTGTATGTGGTTTCTAGTGTCTTTGCTTCTCTGTATATGTAAACAACAAAATAATGTTGAATAATTTTCCACAAAATGTACCATACATTTGAACTATGACAACAACAACAGTAATAGTTTCTAATCAAACTCAACATCTTTATTACATGAAACTGTACTGGTATTATATATGTTTTTTTTTACTCTAGGTCTGAACAAACATTACAAGTGTCAAGATTCTCTTTGCAAGGCGCAGCAATCAGAAATTTGGCCATAAAGTGTTGACTTGACTTTTCAATTCATGGTTCCAAAATGTATGAAGAACCTTTCAGTTGCATCTATTATTAGAATATTGTCAGTATCATTTAGGTTATGAAATTAAGTGTGGGGGAAAATGCTTGGCAGTGTACAGCTCACACATCTCGGCCCTGCTTCTTACTTTCCCTTCCCATCAATCTCTGCGTCCCTTCCTCCATCTCTGGGACACATGTCTCTCTGAGAGCTTATCTGTTAGTCTGCCTCCCACTCTGCTTCTGACAGACCTACCAGCACAGCACAAACACAGCCTCACACACTCACGCTGTGCCCTGCAAACTAAACCTCTATCCCAATAGCACAGGCAGGCTTGTGTGCGTGTGTGGCCACATGATATGACAGGCTTGAATGCTGCAAATCAAGACTTAAGAGACTCTTAGTCTCCAAGAGACGAATTGCCCACCCTGGCACATTCCACAGCCTAAACATTATATGCATGCATAACAGCCTAGCCCTTATGGACGTCTGAGGGAGAACATTATGTAATTTTTAAAAGTCCCGAGGTACATTGAAGAAACATTTGTCTATGTCAACTTTTGTCAAGCTTCCAAGAATATTAACAGACACACACAACTATTCTAAGATCTCATATTCCCTCAAACCAACATCAAAAAACAAGTTAGATTCATGACTTGTATTTATTGTTTGCTTTTGTGAATTTTTTAATATTGATTCCCTTTTAGACACAATTAACTGATGCCTATCTGGATTAAATAAAATAAAAAAATCAAACCTAACCCGAGGGACAATGAACTTCAACTGATGGGACTTTTACTCAGAGCTTGTGTTTAGTGCCGTCATACAGTACCTGGTAGTTTCCTTTGAGGCTGCTGATCATGCTGGAGATCTGGTTCACCAGGCTCAGGTCATGGATTAGGTTCTGCAGGTCTTGGTACAGCTGACCAGGGCCCATATACAGCTTGTCTACACGGGAACACACAGAGGCAAACTATTTTAACTATTTTAACCAACTTTTACAGCCCAAATAACTTGCAATGGATGTGAAGCTATGTTCAAAGATGAAAAGTTGAGACGGACTGTTTTTGTTACAAAACTTTACTATGAAAAAGTTGAATAACAGCCCTCTTTTCGACACATTAGCAGTGACTTCAACCCAAGTAAAAATTGGTGTCCTTGTGTGAGGCTATAGGAGGATAATAAAGGCATACAAAACTGACAGGTACTAAGGAAATGGAGCTGCGACCTAAAAACCTGATGTCTCCAGCAGTTCCCAAATACAAAGCTGGAAACACAAGCTGCAATGAGTGGGGTCAGTCTGATGAGAGAAGCAGTTACAAACAGGCTAACAAAGAGAAAGATCAATAAAGGCCAATCCATCAGTTTCCCACAGAGGAGTGGTGACAGCTCTGCAAACTTGGCAGTGATTCTCACCAGTGAGCTCGCTTGTTCACAAGAACACTGTGATCTAATGTTAGCTTTCAGAGGCCACACACATACTGTGTTTTTGCATGTCAGCATATATCATTCTTTTTGTTATTTACTTGTGTACCTACTCTATGTGTGCTACACTAGCTATGCTGTTGGGTACTTGCTCAAAATGTCAAACCTAATGATCCTATATGATGTGATCAGAGCGGTTACTGTGATGGCATTCTGTATGAAAAGGAAATAACAGCTTGCTTTGTATGCACACAATGCACTTCTGCACAGAACACAAGCAGATACTGTAACTCTTCAAAGGACTGGCAGGCCTTTCTCTATTTTTCTCCCTCACACACAGAAAATCCTAAACATAATTATGAAGAACAGCTTGTAAAGAGCACAAGGAATGCCTGTCAGTTGGTGAAAATTGTCAACAGAAAAGTTATCAAAGTCAGTTAATCAAACTGCTCAATTAACAAGTAGAGGACTCTTTAAATTAAATCCTAACTGCAAACGTTTTTGTGCACACTACATTAGCCGTTTAGAGCCTAAAAAAAAACTGCATCAGAGTTTTTTGGCTGCCATTCTACTTTGTCTTCTCACTTTTCCGCCCTCCTTGTCTTGTCTGGTGCTCTAACTCCATAGCAACCCACTCCAGTCCTCTCCTTAAGGTTTTGCTGACGCTGACTGGGTATTCGGGGGAAACTTTACCCGTTTGTGCATCGCCAAAGTTCGCATTTGTAGGTGGTCTTTGGGAGAATTACTCTGAAATGTCTCCCCCTGAGTTTGTACACAAGAGGCTGCTCACAGGCTGAGAAATTCTTTGTCATCCTCACACATGCACGGGCACCCCTATACATACAGAAGAATAGAAGACAGCAGGCCCACAGTCGTGTATTTGGCTTTTGGATTTCATGTTCAGTAACCTACTATTGTATTTTATTCATATCACTGAATCAACTCATAGTCACCCTACAATAGATCTATAGGTTATGTTTATTTACTTAAACAAGATGAAATGAGAAATTATTGTTGGAATGTGTTGTACAATTTTTATTACCATGTTCGTATTCATGTCGACTTTCTGCCTTCTCTAGCTGTGTGCAATTTTCATGGCTCATTTGTCTCAGCTATGGCTGAGACACACGGGGTTGAATTCAGGTTAGCAGAAATGTTGTGTCATGCTAGGAGCAAGTGCAGATACAGTTAATTTATAGCCCGTATCATATGATGTAGTGCTTTGTTCAGACTCATCTTACTATTACTTAATATTAGCATTGTTCAATAGCTGAACGGCAATTAAACTATATGTTTTGCATCATCTCTGTACATGATTTGAGTTTAACTTAAACAGGCATGTAGTTTGAATCTAAATCTATAAAACCTGTTTTATACGATATGTTTGCTGTATTTTATCTGTATTTAGTTAGTATTCAGCTCAAATAAGAAGACACAAGTAAGAAAAGACCACCAGTGAATTTACCATTCCCATAGAAAAAAAAGAGGCATTTCTACCCAAGTCCAACTCCTTGAATGGCTCTTTGTGAGAGTGCCAAATGCCAAGAGTTTTCTAACAAAACCCGCCTGGGAGCATCATAGTCATCCCAGCAATTACACACTTCCTAAAAACACACAATATATCTACAAATTACATACTGTCCGTAAGCAGCAGGAACATGTAATGTGAATGGTCAGTCTGCATGGTGGCCTGAATGCTATGCAGCATAGAGAGGAGATCTAAACTAAGCACAGAGACACACTAAGAGGTGACATCATATGCTGGAAGCTTTTCATTGTCTTCTAGCCGGCTGGTCACCGAGTTGCTTTTGGCTGAACACAGTGGACTGAGAAACGATTGTTTCCACTTGTTAAAAGTTCCTGGACAATGCGCGCGCACACACACACACACACAC
>JAPMOB010027284.1:0-12468 GCA_029875015.1 Lepomis gibbosus | reverse complement strand
TATATAGAGAGAGAGAGAGAGAGAGCGGGGGTTTGGGGGTGCAGCAACCCGTTCAAGATGTCGAAGGGGGTGCGTTGCCTAAAAAGTTTGGCAAGTTTTACAAGATTGCTTGTGATTTCTCATCTTCTGACATATTGGCATCAAGTACTATCTCAAAAGAATATCAAAAGAATATATATGTGTATGTACAAGAAAAATACACTGTACACATATACATAAATGCAGTACATACTTATATACAAAATTTTCAATCCGCCTCTATAGCATTTACCCAAGCCAATTATTGCCCACCCTTTGTTGTTTGTCACAACAGTAGGCCTTCCTCTGTAATTCTCAAATAAAATGCTTCAGGCACTACTTGTGAACCCTGTTGAAAAGCAGATGCAGTTTCTCCACCCCCAGCAATCCAGCATCTGTGAATGGGAATACACAGTGAGCATTAGAGGTCTGGTAGAAACGGACGGCCCTGGGGGGGTCAACTGATTTAGTGTGGAGAGAGAAATTTAGATTGGAGCCGTGTGATTTGCTGTATCCAGGGGTTTACGGGCATGTCATCATCTATCTCCTGAACCCAGGTATGAGAGCGGAAATTGCACTGTACAAATATAGAAACTGTGGAGAGTACATAGATAGCACAGGAGTTGTCTTGGTTTTAGAAAAGTGGTGTGTTGTAATATGCTGTGCTTATTGCTGTGATGTTGTGGTGTCTTGTGTATTCTCACTTATTGCCCTATGTTGTGTAAAGTCAAATTGCTACTATATGTAAAGGCCGGTACAGATAATGATATCTGAGATTTCCAAAAATCCAATATTTGAACGAAACATATGACATCGTCACAGTTTTTTGATGCCTTACTGTGCATTCAGACCAAACGTGCAGCGAGGGTTTGGTGCGGCGCCAAGTACAGTATATGTAGCTGAATGTCACCAGCGGCTTCAGTGTTGTTTATAGAGGACTAGGCAGACCGGAAATACTGAATCTCTGCTGGCTGACAGACAGCTGCTGAGTGACAGGGAGCTGTGGATGAGAGAGCGCCTGAGCTTTTGGACATATAAACACCTGTAGTCGGACTGGATTCTGTTAGCAAAACTGTGCCATTTTTGCAGGAACGGCAGGAGGAGCTCAGAGTTTATTAAATTAACTTTTTACTTTGATTTTTGGGATTAAAATGTTGATTGATCTTCACTTGCACTTCTCAGCAGCATGTGTTTCTGGTTTTCACTGTTGTTGTTAGTGTCAGTGGACAGCCAGAGCTCTGTGGGACTACTACTTCATATTTATTTAAAAAACAAATAAAACTAGACATTGCTTGGAGAAAAGAAAGCGAGAAAGTTGAGCTTCCTGGTAAATTCAGAAAATATGTGTCTGTTACTTGATTCCAGCTTACGTTGTAGTTGTACTCTTTGTAAGTTAGCATAGCGCAGGCCTGATTGATCCAAACTCTGCATCTGCATCATGCTGTAGTCATTTCGGCATCATTTTGATCCCTTCATTGCAATTAAATCACTGCTAAATGTTTACTTTGATTTATACAGCTGAAGTAATCAAAAATTATAAACAGCTGCCTGCTGCCGGTGGACACAAGCCTGGTGAGGGTGGAGCGAGTGAATCTAAAGAGCAAGGCTGTGGGCCATAAAACCAAAACAATATGTTAAAAGATGCAAAAACGCTCCTTTGAGCTGAAGGGAACTGCAGTTTAAAATTTGTAATAGCAGCTTTAAAATTTGGTTAGTAAAGAATTGGGACAGAGGTATGTACTGAGGAAGGCCTTTTACAGTTGAAAAATAAACCTGTCAGTGCTGTCTGGTGGACAAACTATGTAACTGCGACACTCTTATTAAATCTTTGGCATTTCTGTACTGCAGTTCTTTGTTATTTATAAATACACAATGAGCTAAAATCGGACTATAATTGGCTAGCAGATGTATCAGTGGCCATTCTTGTCAAAATCCGACTCATTCTTATTGAAGGAAACAATGTAAGAAAAAAACAAATCATTTTCAAATCCAATCTGTTTGTCTAGACATCTCTATCTGTTTCTTGTCAATCAATGTTATTTTGTGTGCCTCCAAGCATACCTTACTACTACCCCCACACACGCACACACCATCCCCTCTCTCTTTCTCCTCCTTCTTTCATTCAAACATTCTCTCCCTTTTTCTGCCTGCCTCCCTCCTGCCGTTTCTCCTCCACTCTCTCCTCCCTCCCTCTCTCTCTCCTCCTCGCTCCCCTCCTACCGTTTGGACTGCAGTAGTCTCTCCTCAGCCTCCTGTCTTTCTCTTAGCAGCCTCTGCAGGTGAAGGATCTCCCTCTGATAAGAAGCTGTCCTCCCTTTCGCTGCCTCCTCCAACACTGCCAGTCTGGTTGACGCCTGCCTCCGGTACACCTGCACACGCACACGCAAACACACACACACACACACATACACAGGAATGAGATGTGGAGTGTTGCTATGAAAAAGGTGGATTTACATGAAGGACAGTGCAGCCGAGACAACTGGAGAGGAGGAGGGGGAGTCAAACACACTGGGACAAGGTGAGGAATAACACACACACACACGCACACACACACAAACCTGCTGATCTGAGTGCATCTGTACTTCTACTGCATTTGGTGGTTATTTGGAGGGTGTGTACTTGTGTGTGTGTGTCCAGCAAATAACAGTTCTGTAATAGGTTTATATTTAAGTTGTTGTATCAGCAGATCAGCAGCTGCTGAGCTGCAGCCAGTTCGGAACTACTGCAGGTAGTGCAGCACACACACACACACACACACACTCATACAAGTGGAATACATGCTTATTGTTATGTGGACTAGTTTACCTCAGCTGATGTAGAATGAAAGTCACAACAATAAAGCAAAAGGAGGGCCAGTTGAGTAAAGGAAGAATAAATAAAAGAAAAAATTGTAAGAGGACAAGAGGAAAATTAAGATGCACAATAGGGGGTAGAGGTGGATTCTGTGTGTTGCTGCTATGAGCCCTGCAGCTGCAGAAAATTTAGTGATGAGAATAACAAGGTCTGTATAAGAACAGATAGTGTGTGCATGCTTTGAATCAGTTTTTTTAGGTGTGTGTGTGTGTGTGCATGGAGTTTATCACTCGATAGAAGGTGAAACTAACAAGTTGTTTTAATCTTGGATTATAAAGTAGCTGTCTTGTCTGGATGTGATTGAGATTTTGTACAGGAGCAGTTAAGCAGATGCATCTGATACTGATGTATCTGTAAGGCTGTACTTCGGGAGATATCCTAACCCTTCTTTAAAATCTAGTAATTACCATGGCAGATCAGAGTGAATGACTGGTGAGGTGTAATCTTTCAAACATGTTCACACAAAGCATATTTCACCCCCAACTGTTCTTACCTATTGTATACAGAAAGCAACGGCAAGCAACCATAAAGCACTTAAATTTTTTCAGAAAAGTGACAGACAGATGTCAAATGTTTTTTTTCATCAGCCAACTACAATTACAATTAAAAGTGACACTGAGATTCATGTTTCTCCTAACAACAAAAAAACATGGAAAAATTGTTCATTGTAATAACTGAGTGCTACGCCAAGCTGAGAGGGAGACCAGAGGTTTCACATACAATTGGCAGGGCGTCAGGTAGCTGAAAATGTAAAATCGAAACATTTTTCAATTTCAATTTTTATTTTACAGTATAAATGTTTGGTACTCGCTTTAGAAAGAGAGCTTGCTCTCAAAAGAGGCCACCTGATGAAAAACAGGAAAAAGAAGAAATGAATTGCCTGAGACAGACTTGAGAGCTGAGAGCATGGGAAAATGATTTTTGTGCTGTGGATAAAAGGGACTTGACAGATAAGGATGTGCCTATCGTTACATTTTAAGATGAGCAGGTTATGTGCAAAGATTTTGAGAGAATGGCAAAGTCAATAAAAAAATCTAAAGAAACATTTTAACAAGCAGTTTATCAGTTAATTATGTAATGAATAAGATCAATGCCTTGATGTATGTGTTTGTATGTACTGCCCTTCTGTGACTACACTAACTATACTATAACTAAGGTTGGATCTTAAATTTGTAGTTAAACAAACAAGTAATACATTAAAGTGAAATCAAAAGAAAACAATAACCTATAATGTGTGTGTTTTTGTATTAATATTTAGAACCTATCTAAACTCATGCAAATAGACCGAAAGGGGCGTTTCAGCCACCACTATATGACATTTTCAAGAAGCGATTTGGTGAGGAGGTAAGTTTGACATGCTGTGCAGTCTTTCTATTTTCATACCTTAATGTTACCATTTTTTCCACATGGCTGGAAACTGTTGCACAGATGGCAGAGCACCTCTTTCTCAACAAATTCACTTTGTTTCCAGACCAACAATCCACAGAAATTAGGGGGAGAAAGGAAAATGTAGTCCATAAAGAAGAAAATCAGACCATCATCCATAACGCATTAAATCAACCAATCAAAATCATTGCGATCAATTACCCATTTTCATGATGAATAAACAACCTGTTACATCAGCGTAGGTAGCGTTTTAATCTGTCAAGACATAATTACAGACAACAGAGTCTAAACAGTAACATGACGCTTATGACTGCGTAATCATTCGCATAGTGGAAAGGTTTTTTCCAGCAACAAGCAAATTGAAAATGCCTACTGTTAAATGGACGTTGAACTGACAATGGATGGATGATGTGTAAATTCTGTTAGCAGTAGCATATGTCCAGGAGCTTGTTGGTATTCTTTTCTGACAAATGATTAGCAATTTAAGACTCTTTTCTGACTCTTTAGAGCACTTTTCACACCTGTGCCTTACGTGAGCAAGAACACTCAAATGTGAAATATGCGTACAGGCTCTTGCCCTTACCCTGAGCATATAATTTACAACATGGTCATTACATACCTGTATCATCCATCAAATCATCTGTTACAGACACAGGATGACCAAGATATACGACGATGCGACTTGTTCTATATGACACTTTGCCTTGAACATAGACCAAATTTCTTAAGATTAGCTTATATGATATAATTAATTCTTTCACAATGATAGTTGCTCCCTGGGTTTCCACACATGGCACATTTTTATAACGTTTAGATTTTTGTTTATATCTGATATCATCTGTTATTTATTGATACTGGTATTTTAAATGTTTTTGTTAAACAGACTTTTTTTCTCTGTTTCCACAAATCCGTTTGTAGAAGAGGTCACAAATTAAAGCAGTGTTTCAGCAAGGCAGACAGTATGCATTAACTGTGAGTTAAACAGTCAGTAACAGACACATATCTGACCTGGCTTTTATTTACTGACACCTTAGTAAACACTATGGCGTGCAGGCTGGTGTGTGGGTGTGCGTGTGGAGTTTAAAAAAAAAGAGAGACAGACAATGGAAGAATGGCACAAATACTCTACCTCTAAATAAAACTAAGTATGTCAATATCACATACATGCAGCACACCTATCTCAAGTTTTACACAGGAAATATAAGATAGCCCACTTATCCCTGCAGACGTGACACACACTCTAACAGTGATATATAGGTTATTGAGTGACAGGATTATGTCATCAGCCACCTACCTCTTAAAGTTTGATGTACTTAAAGGCTAGCAACAATCATGAGCTATTTCCCCTTGACCTACTTCATGGCCAAAAATCTGATTCTGATTTCTGTTCAAACCACAACCCGACAATAATATAACCAGCCATTCTACGATGTACTGACAACGATGCCAATATGTCTTAAGGTGACCAAAATAGTCAATATACTGAATAACTTTAAATACAAATATGATCATTTGATAGTGCAATAACTTGTCACCATACCAGGAGTGGTCCAAAACTGGGTGTAGTTTGTAGTTTGCAAGATGCACTCAACAAAAGTTTGAGAGCTCAGGGACAGCAGGGTGCCAACCTTGTCTTAGTAGGGCGCCTGCAAGGCCCTACTGAAAAGTGGATTACTAATATTTATCCGAAACTAGTGCCATCAAATGCTGGGCATGTACTGTGCATGCTAGGAAATGACTTCTTGTGTAGCTCTATAGTTTCCTGGGTGGAAACAGTAAAGAAAGAGAGAGAGTGGTAGGGCTTATATCATAGACTGTATATAAAAATACCTTATATGAGCTGTACAGTGCCAGAAACAGGTTGTGGTGATGAAAAGAAAGGAAGGAAGTTGTGAACATTTGTCATATCTCAGGAGAAATACAGCAGCTTGTTGCACCAGCTGTGTGTAAATTCAAACGTGGGTTAGTTATAATGTAAATTATTACTAAGATGTGATTTATGCATTACTAAACTAAAAGTGGTTGTACTACGGAGATAAATTACAACATATCTCTACATAAAAACTAAATAATTACACATGCCTCAGGGTAGGTTTAAAGCAGCTGTTTTTCTGCCGTTCCGCATAATTATTTTATTCATCTGCTTGTCATTTTGCACCACAGTAATCCAGTAGAGACCAGATTTATTGATATGATATATCATCAATCTAAATTAGTATGATGTGCTACGATGCCAAAGGGCTCATGCCAGCCAGAAAGCTAATGCGCACATTAACCATGACAATGGAACTCTTTGAACTCTTTTTTACATCTAAACTGGTTAGGTTATGACCCAAGTAATTTTGGTGCGACCAATTTTAGTAGCTGATTTAGTTACAAACTACCTAGTAGGTAAACCGCTAGTGTCGACTTTACGCCCTGACTTAAGACAGTACTTCCACACAGCTGGTGCAACCCAGTGCAAGGGAATTGTGACCTGGGAAAATCAGGATGGTTGGTAAGTATGCCTTAACCTTGAATATGGCCATAACTCTCTCATCAACAGGCATGACAATTCCCAGTTGTGCTGAATAATGAATGGATTTGGCACTCTGTTGGTAAACTATAATCTTGAAAGCAAAATGTCACCCAAGCTTGGCCTGATCAACCCCCCAGAGAGGCAGTAGGGCGCCAGCATTACCCCAGCTGAAGCAGTGACATTTAGCCCTCCCAACAAGCTGGGCAATGCCAAACCAATACACCCCACCCCCAGCTGTATCCCAGAGTGTGACTGACCTTCTCCACACAGTAATAAGACAAATGCAAAAAATTCAGAGCAAATAAGTATTTTTATACTATAATCCAGTGGGGGCTGTTGTTGTATTAAAGATGTCATTATTTTTTAACACTTCTTCTTAACACTTGTTTCTCCACACAAGTTTCACTAAGTACAAATTACTTACAGTACACACCGCTCAGAACAAATACTTCTGCTGTTGGTTTTTTTTTTTAGCAGGAACTGCGGTTCAATTTGATATCAGTCTCAGCCATGTTTCTGTCAATTCCAAGCTAAGATTCAACTAGCTTTTCACTCTTTAAGATAAGGATGGGACCTCCTGTTAAAATGCTTCCTTGCATCCAGACTCACACATGACAATACTAACTTTCCCCATGGGCAACCTAGAGGCTACAGATGGATGCTGTGGGAGAGTGCTGGATATACACGCACGTTGCAGTGACTGGCAGTGCACCTTTTCTGCTTAACCTTGCTCTCAGGCTTCACTCCATTTATTTTCAAAAATGACCAGTTACCAGTTAGATTCTTCTGTTGTTCTTTTGGGTCCTACTACGTGTTCGAAGCCAACCATATTTCAGCACTGCTCTGTGTCCTGCCTTATGCTGAAATACAATTTGTGCTGCAACCAGCAACTGCTGCTGACAGTCTGAATGCAGAGTAAATCTTGAGCTTGTGTTCAAGGCTGCCAACCTGCCGTTATTCTAATTAACACCTCACAAACATCATATCTCTTTATGCAATTCATTAATTCACAAATCAATATGTTGTCTAAATTCCCTGCAGCAATAATTCAATTCTCTCAGCTATAAAGCATTATTGAAAGTGCAGAGACTGATCTGTTCTGCTGTAACTGGCTTCATGTTCATTGTCCTTGGCAAAAAAAAAACATAGGTACTGAAGCAGTTTCATAGCACAGAGAGACCCACCTCCACACCTGATCTTATTACATCGAATACAAGTGGTACATACAAGTGGATGCACTGGATGGGAGCATAGTGAAACTAAAGAGACAATACAGGAAGCTGAATTGAATGGATGAACTTGGTTCACCTGTTGCAGGCATGCAGATGAGCAAGAGGAAATGAAGTTCCAGAAAAACACTGTGGTTGTACTTGTTGGCTTCCAGTAGCTAACCATTGAAGAACAGAAATTTATAGTGGGCATCTCCTAGTAGTCGATACCATTATCCTGTGGGTATCTGGGCAGCGCCAAGGTGCGAATATATAAAACTTAATGACTGGGAACAAGGGTGTGATTGAGAAAGAGCATTTAGTGTAGGTCAGCTAACTTTTTCTTGGCTCACTAAAGGTTAGAAACTATGTAATTTCCTTCTAAGGCGATGGAAGGAAGGATCTGCTTTGTCACCTCTCACAAGACTCTGCTGACATGTCCTTCTAGTTAACGATCTCTGACCTTTGCTGAGGAGAGAAGCTCTTGTGGTGCGAAAAGTCCACAGGTGTGTGGAGGTTTATTGGAGGTTGACTTGCAATGGCAAAGGATGTTCTCTTCAGTCAGGCTCAGGAATTAGCAAAAGCAAACTGCCAAACACCAATATACCTGGCCACTTGACAACATATGATTTTGATTCCTATTGTAAAAATCTTGTCGGATGGTAAAGCATTGCAAATGGCTAGCATGGCCCTGATTTATTACATACTAACATTTTGCCAATTGTTTGGCTGGACAGATACTTGTGGTTTTATTGGTCTTAGTGGGACTTACAGTTTTGAGGCATGTTGTAGCTGTATAGAGCCTGATAGTTTAGTGTTTACCCTCTGGGCTATTTTCTTATTTAGTTGTTTATCACTTCTCTTTCATATACATAATTTACTGTAGAGGTGATGGCAGAATCTTTTTATACCTTTCTGGAATTTGTGCTGTGTATTTCTGCCGAGCAGAGCTGTTGGTAGCCTAATAGTGCCTACAGACAGTTGTCGATTACTGCTATCACTGCTACCCAGATATGTTGTTCTTCTTATGTGTTCTACATATTGATTAGGAAGCAAAGGGGCACACACTGCTATCTTGATGTAGATACTGTCGTTATGGTTACTGTGGTGTAAACAAGCGGGAAACTTCCGGTCTGAGACGTGAATCCAATGTGGAAGTCCCTTACACCTGCATTCTATTGAACGGCCAGCAGTCTTGTCTTGTCCAAATATGGTCACGTCCGGTGCCGCTGGTTGCAAAAAATCAACATGGCGAGCCCTATCGGCCAAACTTAAGCCTTCAAAATTTCAGTCCACAAACCAACGGGTGACGTCACAATGACTACGTCAACTTCTTATATACAGTCTATGGGTGTAAAGCTGAACAGGCTTCCACTCATTTGGTGGCAGCAAATATACAAGGAAGTACAGTACATGAGTCCAGCAGCGTTGTCAGTGCCTCCTACAGTGGCAGCAGGGCTACCATCACCATGTTTTGCACTGGAAAACAAGGCACCATCAATAACATCTCAAAAGCACATCAAGAACACTCTTTTGGTATGTGGAAAAACTGGTGCTCCCAAAGTAAACATGCAAACACCACACAACAGCTCATTAGTTAGATTAAAACCCAGGACCTCCTTGCACTGAAGCAACAGTGTTCAAGCACCCTGCACCATAAATCTATTCCCATACCAGAGACTCCTATGGGGGGACTGGGGAAACACCCTGACACAAAAACACTTTTATTTGACTAAGCCTGCCAAAAATGTGATGAGCCAGCTGCTCAGATTATATTTTTAAACAACCCATTAAATGTTATTTTCATATTATGCTTTTACTATCAATAACCTTACTTATTTGACATTTAGCACCTCGGCCATTGTTATAGCACATTGTGTTCTGTTAGTGCCCGCCTTAACCCTACCTAATTGGAAAGCTCAGTAGATAGATACAGTAGTGCTATTATAATGTTCCAAATCTTACCAAGAAAATCAATATTATCGTTGACTGTCTTTATCATGAATTAAGTTTGAAGCATTGTTTCTCCCAGCACATAGGCAAAGGGAGTGAAAAACACAAATGGGTTCCACTGGACTTGAACTTATCAAAGCTATATACTTTTTAGGTTTCATCTCCTGGGCTATTTGTTACTTGTAATGTCGAAGATCTATCATTAGACTATTATTTATCAGATTAGATTATTTTATCTTTAATGTCAAACATTAAAAAATGAAGGAAGTTTACCAAAAGACTGCTCTGTTTTTACACCTAATTGTTGTAAACAAGGATGAAAGATCTGCCAACAGCAGCATGAACATAATACTCTGGATCAATGGCGTAATTCAGAGAAGCATCACTAAGCAGATATTCTGACAGCAAAGGTCAAAGCTATCATCAACAAAAAGGAGAGAGGCAGGGGAGCAGAAAACATAAAGGACAGGGAGAATAAGTGTTCCATCTTTTCTGCAATATATAATGGGATATTTTACAAATCTCAAGCCACAGACACAGACACACACCAACATACACATACTAATGTGTAGCCATATAAGAGTTGAGGAACAGTGGGGTGCATTTAGGGCTTTTTTGTGAAGCATCTGTTGTGGGACGCCTGCTGTCAGTCAAAATGTTGAAGGAGGTAGATCCTCCACAGTTTTGTTGTAAGTCACATGGAGAGTTTAAATGTTTTTGTCAGTCTTCAGACCTAACACATATGCACTTGATATATTTGAGCTTACATTTTAGATGGAATGTGACATGGTAACATCCAGCAGTTCAGCACTTTGGTGGCAATTTTTTGACACATGCAAGGAAAAAATACAACCTTGTCAGTGGAATTGGAAAAAGTCAGATTGTAAATCTAAACCCACCAGGTTACCAAGCACTATTTAAAAAGTGAACTGTAGCAGAGAGCATTAATCTATTTTCCCCATATCATCTGCTACAAATGCAAGTAAACACAGCGTTTGATCTAGTTCGTCTTGCCAAGATCTATGCAGAATATTGACTGTTGTGTAATTCTGGCTGTAAAGGTGTGGATCCAACAGAGTGTCTGGAGCTTGGTGTTGTACAGACTTCTTTAGCTCTGGTAACACAGCTTAGACTTTGCTTTTATCTTGGTGATTAAAGTATTTTCCATTACACAACAAAACCTGTTGATCAAAGCCCTTTTTGCTTTTATAAATACTGACATGAGACTGGGAGTGGTTTATAGAATAATTTAAAGTGATACTTCATTGATTTTCCCCATGGAGAAATTTCCCTCTGGTTCGACCACCTATGAGAGCTCAGGGTCAGATACAAAACATGACTGGAGCCAGTAGGGATTCAGGGGAAGAGGTACTTACAGTTCTAACAAACAAGCGCTCCACATTAAACATCAAAATACATTATTAGTAACTTAGGAACTTTTAGAACAAAATAATTTCATATTTTGTCAGTGTCTTCTATTACAAATGTCTGTTGACTTACAGCTTGCTTTTACACTACGGTTAAGTATTGGTTAGGTTGAGGCAAAAAACACTTGGTTAGGTTAAGGGAAAGATCATGGTTTGGGTTAAAGTAAATCGTCATGTTAGGGGGTGTTTGTTGTCATGGTTACAGTAATAACCACATGGGTAAGGTTAGGAAATGAGGTTTCAAGAAAATATTGAGTGTCAGATAAAAACTAACAATGGTCTCTGGTGTTAAAGCTGGTGCTTTGATGACCCATCCATCAACCTTGACCTCTTTCCTACACTGACCTTTTCATTCTATAATGTCTCTACTATTAACTTTTAATGGATTGAATTCTAAAGCCATCTGAAGGTGGCATGTATGCATGTAGGGCAGCCTTTAGTTTAAGTATGCACATCACATCCACTATGAGTGCCTTGATTGATCGTGGGGAGTCTATGAGGTCCCATCATGGATGTTTATGAGGTCAGGCGGGTATTTCCTAGTATTTTTCATGGCCTTGATAAAGTTCTATGTTTTAGTGGCATCTCACAATCACAGAAAGGCTCAGTTGATTCACACTTTGTTCTTGTTTTTGTTGCTCCTCTGAATTTTTTTCTTTTTCTCTTCAGTATTTCGTATGGCTTACATTTTTGGTTTGGTCATGTGTAGTCTTGCTTGCTTTTGTTGATGTAACTTGCGCTTGACCTTTTGAAATGTCAGCTTCTGTCCACCTCCTGACCTGTGTTGTTCCCCTTCCATATGGCGCTACATAACCAATTTCAAATCAGTGTTATGCCTTTCATATTCAACATATTGACCTTGGAGACCTACTCATCAGTCAGTCAACCTATGAAAGATCCAGTCGACCAACCAGTTAAATTGTCTGTCAGACAGTACACCAGTCAATAATCCGATACGTTAGTCAGAACCATAGACTATAAAAAAGAACACATATTCATAAATACATAATGCTACACTAGGAAGCTTTTTTTTTAAACCTGTCCTGCCCAGCAGCCTGGTATACAGTATGGTGAGCTGGATACCGTATTGTGCCAGACAGATTTT
>JAPMOB010027248.1:0-33740 GCA_029875015.1 Lepomis gibbosus | reverse complement strand
ACGCACGCACGCACGCACGCACGCACGCACGCACACACACACACACACACACACACACACACACACACACACACACACACTTTACAGGACTCATGAAAACTAATGAGAAACAACGCTGTAAAGCGGCTCGCTTTCCCCGTCTGAATATCTATTTTTAATGCAACCTTAGAGATTCAGTCCATCCAATCAACATACATGCATTTCCTCACCTACCTCTGGTTTCTGTAATAATGCAGATAATGTTGGTTATATTGGCCCACATAAGAAATGTTTACATCTAAACTAAGATACTAGTATGGACTGTTTTTAATGTCGTAGTTCAGTAATTCACAGTGAGGTTAGGTGTGGATTATATAGATTAATCAGGAAACTGTTATGGAAAGGCATGTTGCAGTTGAATTTTTAATCACAGATACTACTGTTCGCCAAGGCTTTATCCAGCATTTTACAAATACTGAGGTCTCTATAACCAACCCACTACAAGAAGAAAGTTTTTAAAAATGTTTCATTGTTTGGATTTTTTAAATTTCGTACATACTTAATTATATTTTCTGCACATTTTATTTAAATGTTTTAATGGTAGCATTTGTGTGATGAAATTTCAGTATTTATTCTGGATCCTATACCCAGTCAAAAATACTGGAATCAGCTGATACTTGTGCATGTCGATAACTTTAGGATTTAAAATCCCACAAGATTGCCCACATTTCAAGAACAAACACAGAGAACAAGAAATAAGTTTTCTCAGTCATAGCTACCTGCTAGCAGCATGGTTAAATATCAGTAGAAGGAAGCAGATTCATATATAGTATGTTCCATTTACAGACTAAACCAAAGAGGACCACTCTGCAGCATTCACTTTTGTGTCCTTTTAAAAAACAAGAAACATGAGTAGATGTTTGAATCATTTCTACTATATTTCAAGGTTGACCTTTAAATCTACTTAGAGAAAAGAATCTCCACAAACTGTATTTAAGGCCAGTAAATAAATAAATAGCCTCATTAATCACCACCAGATCAGAGTAGACACTCTTAACGCCCTGACAGTTGACTTGGCATCCACCCTTATTACACTGTCATGGACCAATAAACACCCGTGCCAGCGCCATTCCACCAATCAAACATCTGGCATTTGCAGGTCGTTAGGGAGGACGACGAATCAGATCCCACGCTCATACAGGGGAGGGGAGTGGGCTCCATGCCCGGACCCTCCTAATCTCACCAATGGGAATGCAGCACTCCTTGTAATCCAATTAAAGGAGCGTAAGCGGTTTGTTAGACACTGTGTGTTAATGTAAGCACTATCCAATATACTCTGGGCTGGTAACAGCATGGCTGGGGATACACTTTAGTCCATGGAACATAGGAGTAGCATACAGCTGGAGGGGCTGCTGTGGTAATACCAGGATCCACTCTCAAACTAGGCTTGTGAATACAGCAGGGGAAGAAGGGAGAGTCTATAGCACTCTGACTCCATAATACTGCTGACCTTTAGTTGTTCCTCTTCAGCCATGATGACAAAGACAAAAGAGGTTTAAGCAGAGACAGAATGAAAAAGGTCATCCACAAAGTCATTAAACCTCCCTGCACAATATGTTCTTTAGTCCTGTGACAGTATTTTGTTCATATGATCCGTCTTTTCTGAAACGAGGATGCATGTAGACCCCAGAAAACTCAGTGGGAGGGTTCCTTGATTGTTTGTTCTCATTGTTATTCAGCCCCGTTCCCCATGTAAATGTACAGTCGTGCATCTTAATTGCATTTTCTAAGCAGCATTTAATAACTGTAGCTTTGTGTCATTTGCTGTCATTGCAGATGTAAGGATGAGTGTTTTTCCTCACACTTGCACCTCCCATTTCTTCCGATCCAGCAGCTGCACGTGAACACACTGCATCTGACACGGAGGAACTTAATCATATCTTCTTTTTTCTCTTTCCCAGATGCACCGAATTGAACTTAATTAGATGCTACATCACCTCAGTGAGGGGCTGCATGGCAAATCTTATTAAGAAAAAGCAGTGTGTTTCTCCAACGCTCGCTGATTCCTTTACATCTTGGCGTCTGTGGGAGAAAACCCCGCCGAGGCGTATTCTCCAGCCCCTGTAACTAATGACGCTGTTGCCCAGATCTGACAGTGAGCTGTGTCTGTATATTGTGCTTAATATCATAATAATAATGAGAGCAAATTAGAACAATCAATTTCCATGGCTGGTTGTTGATTGGAGGAGGAGGTGGAAGTGACAGGGGGTGATCCATCATCCTCGGCCAGTCACATTAAGGAGAGCGCCGTGGAGCAGGTGGGCTGGGCTGCAAGCCAGCCGCAGCCAATGGGAACGGGCAGGAGGGGAGGAGGGAGATCCATTACACCCAAATCAAGTGCTAATGTAGCTGTGAAGTGGGTAAAAGAGCAGACGAGGAAAGAGAGGAGAGAGAGGATGACAAGGTGTCGCTGAGAGTTATGACTGGTTCAAGTGGGCTCTTGAGTGTGTGTGTGTGTATTTCGCCCAAGGATTTGTCTGTTCACCTGTCCATGCGTCCTTTAGCTAGAACCACTGATATTTCACAATGAATTCAGTGAAACATCACCACAATGCTAAACCAAAACTAACACAAAAATACACAGCATTTTGTCCCGAGTCCCAGGAGGGGTCACTACTGTCTCACATTCTCTAAATTCTCCAGGGCACTCTGTCTCTCACATGTTCATCGGCACAATGAAGCAGTCATATCACAGAATCATGTGCCATTTGACCTCCCCATGAGCACAAGGAGATAAAATTAGCTGTGGTAATTGTGAAAATAATTAGCATGGCATGGAGGCTTGGTTGATGACAGTCACTCCACTTCATGGTTTTAAAATGAATAAATTGAGTGATCTCACACAAATGCACACTTCATTTCCTTTCATCACGCACACCAAGAAACACCAGCCATCACTCAACAGTTAACATCCCAGATTCCGGTTGGAGGTATTCAACCACAGCCAAAGCTACTCAATTTTAAAAATCAGAAAAAGCAGCATTAAGTACATTTCCACCTTTTATCAGCTCGTGTTGGAGTCTTTCTCTCTAATTCTATTTCTGCCAAACGATGGCATGGGGCGAGTATATTAGATTTCATCAGCAGCCATCAATCATGGCCGCACTTAACACGATCAGCTCCCCAGTTTATTCAGAGCGAACAATGGGGGACAGGCACGTCCCGCCTGCAACTGAGTAAATGAGGAATTTAAATACCGCACAAGAGACTACGGCAGCTCAGAGGGGGCTGACTGATTAAAGGCCACAATATCTGCTTCTCTAGGCAGATGATCTGTCAACAGGATGCAAGAGGAGGTTTATTGAAATAATGGGCTGCTAATGCGAGGTTATACTGTGCTCGGAACACACACACACACACACACACACACACAATTGCTTGTGAGGATACTCATTGTGGTGGCATGTCTTTGCAGCATATGAGAACACAAAATTGACTTCCAAACAAACACACACAGTCTAACTTTCACAAAGAGGCCTGCACATGCACACACTCCGTTTCCCGGCAGACCCTTATTGTCTGTTACTGTCTACTATTGATGAGTAATTTATCAAAAGACCTCTCTTTAACTGTTAAGATAAAATTAAATCATGTAGTTCCTGAAAATTATGTCATCTCTTTTCACAGCATATTATGCGCTAACATGGAAGTCTCTCTCCTAATCACTGCGTTAATGAGCAGCTACAATCAGATAGTGAGGATGGTAATAGAGGTAGGAAATGTTGGAAGACTGTCCTTGTGATGAAAAGGTCAACTCTTTAGACTCATATACAGGGGAATGAGTTATACAGTTTTTATGCTCTTGAGCAGAGAATTGACTACCCACAAATGCCAAAGTCACATGAGTCCCACTGTGAAGGAATGAATAATAATGTACAGTACATGAGAAAATGAATTCTTTACCTGTAGCTCATGACAGCCAGCCTGCATGTAACCACCTGACCGGCAGAATTAGTAAATGTTTAAAGCTGCACTATCAATATTTTTATATCAACAATGAGTCAGTGTAAAATGAAATGTGCTGCTTGTTATGATGAACACATATCACACAGCTCCTTTCTTGTCCTCCCTAATTGTTTTGGTTTCGCGGCCTAAAACTTTACTCTTGATCCTCATTTCCAGACCCAGCAGAAAGCTGCTTCAAGACAGCACCACATGCCCACTAAATGCTGATGTTGCTTCATGTCTAACACATTCACTACAGCAATTTTTTATGGTGATCAGTGGTCAGTATTGCAGCTTGCTGTGCTGACTCCACAGACCCATGAGAGGAATAGAACATATTTTGCATAGATTGTCTACTTCTCTCCTTTTATGGAATCAGCCCTGTGAGTGTCCCTCTTTGCAGTTTAATAGATTTTTCACACAAACGTAGCATGATGCCACAGACATTTCACAGTGACAGAAGTCATATGACACAAGCCATTTGACTTGCACGATAGTCTCAACTTGGCTCACTGGATTAAAGTTAGGAATCTGAAGGTTCATTGGCTGTGTATTAGAGGATACCGAATATAAACAGCAGGGAAGAGGAGTTTTATGGAGGCAGCACCAGGCAGGTGAAATTATATCGAAGACACAAATCCTCATCATGTGTTGTTTGAGGATATGGCCATGAAAAGAAAAACTGCTACGGATTTACAAATCTCAGTTTGCTGTGTAGTATGTACTCGTACCACTTGTACCCACTTGAGATCCATGTTTGATGCTATGAAAGACACGTGATCTTGAGGGAGCAGCTTCAGATAAAACAAAAACATTTTACCATGAAATCAAAATAGCGTTGGAGTGCAAGAGTCAAATGTGACACAGGAGACACTGTGCCCAAAGAGATGACCAAACAGGAGCGCATGCAAGACAGTCATGTAAAAGGAAGTGATGCAGAACAGATCAGTTTTGTGAATTGATTTACTCAGTACAAAACCTGTGCCCACTAAGGGACGGAAAGATCCTGTAAGTCTTAGTCTTACTGTTTGTGTTCACAAAGTAAAGGTTTAAATACATTACTTTAACTATACATAGTGAATAATTCAAATTAAACTTTGTAAAAGAAACACTAGTAAAAACAAATATAGTTCTAACGAAAGGTATGACAGTTACACAATAAAGGAAAATTAGTCGAGGATAAACCTTAAACTCTTGTTCAAATCAGTTTCTGGTCAAAGGATACAAAAAGTGAGACATTTTTCTAAGAAAGGTAAAAAAGAATACATATATTGACTGTAAAGAATTATTAAAAGCTGGAACTCACAAGAACCCATAAGGACAGCAGCTATGACAACTTCTTAAATTGAACCTAAAAAGAGTATGATGTATGCTGAAGTTAAAAATAAGCCCGTATTTTCATAGATAGAAATATACACATAGAAACTAATAAACAAACAAAAAACTGCATTAAATCTTGATACGAACCACCTCTTGTGATCATTCTCAAAGGTCCTTATTTTTTTCACGTACATGTAAAATGCATTTTCTGCCCCATTAGTTTTTTCTCATGAGCTATAGTTTTAAAAGTTAAAGGGGCAATATGTTGTTTTTTAATGAAATTAATCACTTTTTTATTGCCTATTTGTGAACGGGTTGTAATCTCCCATAAAGAATAACCATTGCCCAGTTTTCTCAGTTACTTCTGTTAGCCTCTTTGTTGCTTCCTGAGAAGAAATTGGGTCAGATGTTTTGCAAAATCTATTACTTTACGTAGGCTGTGATGCTCTTGCGCACTTTCAAGCAATTTCCTATTGATTCTGAATTCTGAATTACACACAGCAACAACACCAAACTATATACAAATTTGGTTTCATTGGTTACAATTATGAACATGTCTTATATGATGTGGTCTCTCTATTGTCAATGTGGCATTATCTAAATTAAGGGTGATGGAGAAATTTGAGCTGGTAGGTAAATTAATCACCCTTTATAATTATATAGAAATGACATATGTGAGTATTAATAGAGCAAAAAACAAAATCACACACATTTGACCTGAACAGCATATTTACATGTGTGTAAGGAAAAGTTAAAGGCTAATGGTCTTCATCAGTATTTTTATTTAGTGGCCCTGACTGAATGATGGTGCTGGAGATCTTATTGATTCACAAATACTGGACTGGACATTTTGAACAAGAGACACTTTGTCTGTTTGTGTCCATTTCCTTTTGTGCATACAGATAGGAGTCTGAACAGCTGGCCCTCTGGTGCAGACATAGCAACCTGGAGCTGAACACAAAACTGTGGAGAAGACAGTGGACTTCAGGAGTGGCCCACAAACACTGCCCCACTGCTGATCCATTTCTAAAGACTGCAGTAAAAATGTTGTGTTGACCATAAAAAAACTAAAAATGACTCATGCCAACTTGCGTAAGAAAACGGGCAGGAAACATCACTGCAGACTCATCACACCCTGGACAAAACCTGTTCCAACTTTTCCCCCTCTGGTGGGCGCTACAGAGCACTGTAATCCAAAACTAACAGACAGACCATCACTCTGATGAAAAATTCACATCAGAATCAATCTCTGTGCAGTAATCCTGTAAAATTAAACCTACAAATACAAACTACAAACTACAAACCTATCTACAAATAATAAATTATACATGTTGTGAATACAGACTGTACTGTCAAATATAAATCTAAGCATGCACATACTGTTATATCAACCTAACTCATGAATATTAAGTAACCTGTCACATTTAAAATTCCATATTTATTCCAGCAGTCTTTGCACTAATGACTTCTTCTTTCAACTGGCATTGTTTTTAATATAAATATCATTCATAGTAGTTATATAAGTAGTTATATAATAATGTCTTAAATCTTTCACATAGGCCGAAAAGAAATTTGCTACCCTGCACTTCTAAAGGTGCTAACAACAACTTCTTGTACACACATGAATGTTTTGTGATTTAGATCAAAGGATTTTCATGTCTGCTATCTAGGCTATTTACCTTTCTACTAACAAATGCCTTTGGACAGTGATCTCAACCTGTCTGTAGTGATACTGATTTGGAAAAAAAGCTTTTTTCACAAAAAACAGAAGGTTACAGTTTTGGCATCAAACGTCCATATGTGACGAGTTGGGAGTGAAAACGACAACTTGATTCTGGATAACTTGTTGCCCGTGTTGCAGCTGATTAATAAATATCAGTTAAAGTCTTATCTTACATAGTCAAATAAATGAATTTAATTATCAAATTAAATTTTGATCTCAAAGATTCCCCACCTTCTCTCTTGGGGGAAGGTGCCCCTGAACAGTGGCAGCCTTAAGCATCTGTGAGCCTGTTTCAAGAGCTATTGTGGGGCCCTACCCATAAAAGAGGGAAAAAAGTAAGAATTTAAAGGTGCCGTAGAATGCTCAATTTGAAGTTACTTGTGTTTAGAGTTTCTACTAGAAAATGTTAACATGCTTTATAGAAAGGTGATTTTGTGATGGCTCCTTTTCTGAAAATGCTCAGGGCCTCTAACGGTACAAGTGTCACAAGTTTTATGCTTTTATGAAAAAGTCAACATACAGCCTCAAATTTGCTGGTTCTGCCCGGACTGGAAGCTTGGTACTCCAGGTTTGTGTTGGTGTTTACACCTCTAACATTAGCACAGAAGCTTTGGACCACTGGTTCTGCTAAAGTAAAGCTATCTGTCCATCAGGAAACTTCATAAATTACAGATTTGAGGCAGAGCAATCAGAGGAAATCCGGGAGGGAAAACCAGCAAATATTTACCTTTCCTTTATAATCGTAAACATTTACTTCAAATTATGCACTGAACTCTTTATTCAACTATGCCAGGGAAATACAGTTTTCCATTCTATGGCACCTTTAAGTTGGTTTGAATTAATAATGGTATATATTTGGACTTCAACTTAAATGTATTATTTGCACATTCAGATTCATTGACAGTACAACATAGATACAATCCAAACAATTGCCTGAATTAAAAGCTGAAATAATGACATTTTTGTTGTGACATTTTTGTTTCTGTGACCTTTAATGGACCAAAAAATAATTGTGTGCACAAATACAGAACACCTAATTTTAGAAAAAAATAGTTTTTAAAGATGAGACCTTAACCTTTCATTTGCTGTTAGAATTCTATAACATAAATTATACCAGAGAAATAGTAGCCCTATAATATTTCAATAGTAATACTATGTATCTGGATCTAGTAATATATATTATATTATATTTATATATTTTTTTCTTTTTTTGTGGTAGGCTATTTCTGTAATGTCTATTCATAGTAATACTTTAGTGTTTGCTGTAAGGGCGACTCCCCTACACAGAGACGCTGGCTGAAAGTTGGGCTATATAATGACGTCATAATAATTAGATAACGTTATTGGTGTATTCGTATTCATTTAAATGGCCAGGATAACTGAACTCATATATAGTTATTAACAACAAATGACAACACTTACAAGCGTCCTCTCTCTCTCTCTCTCTCTCTCTCTCTCTGTCTCCCTCTTTATTTTCAAATGATGGTTTCATAATGTTAGGTGTCCACTACACACTGAGTGAATAAGCAGGCCTTCATGAAGAGAGTAGCCTAAACTGTTCAATTCTTGCATGTCAGTCGGGGCCCATTTAATGGACAGCTCAGGTGAAACGGGTGAACTGTAGGCTATAGGCCGCCACTGCCCCTGAAGGTCCACCTGGGTCTGAGCCAATCTCCCATTGTTTACTAGTCCTCCAAAACGCTCCTGGACACAGTTCGTCATAGGCTATTTAATATTATAAATTACAACTGCGGGCACTTTGGGACACATGATGAACCACTTGGCTCATGTGATTGCTGATGGACCATGGGAAACGAGGGGATGGTCCTGCTCTGCGATGCGCTCCGATGATTGGAGATCGGGAGTTTGACAAGCTTGTTAATTCCGCCTATCAACACAACACGCCTCCTCTGCTCAGGAGAGTGTGTAAAAACTGCATGAGGATGCGGAGTAAGGAGTTTAAAAAAAAAAGTTGTGCGGATGAGTTTTTTCTCATCTCTAACGAGCAGAGCACACACAGGGAGTAATTATTAATTATTTAAATGGCGGAGGAACTGTTACTTGAAAACGATGCAAAGATCAGCACGGTGAGTATCCATTTAAGACTTTGATCTGTACAAGCAACTGACATCAGTTCTCTAGATGGAGTTGCCATGTCAAAGTATAATTATTTCACACTTTTACTCACATGATGTTTGGATTATCTTGCGTGGAGGTCCTCCCGACCTGACCTTGACTCTAAACCATCCAGTGGTGGTTCATTGTCTTCTATAATGCCAAGACAGTAGAGATCAATACAGGGTATTTAATAATAATTCATCTAAAAATATCCAAATTTGGTTTCAACATATCAGATGCTGTCTATGATTTTAACATGGAAAAGTTTGTGAACCACAGAGATTTCACAGCCTGACTCAGATACACATTTCCAAAACAGCCTAATTTACACTAAGTTAATTAAAAACTAATCAAAAGACTGAGAAAATCCACTAAAAAACTATAGCAAAAGTCTTCATAGCTGTCCAGTGCTTTGACCAAAGTGACATATGAAGAGCTGCACATCTGACAGATAATCAACCCAAATTGAGTGCAGACTGGGCAGCATTGTCTGCTTTGAGCTACTTTCACGTGTCGTTGTTCAACGCTCTCCATCAGGCTATTACAGGCTAAATTAGGTTTCTTTAAAGCATCTATGCTGTTATTGTTCATACAGAGTAGAGGGTTCCTCCTCTGTCTGCTCTTTGCACTAACACACAGACACAACATCCTCCATTTTCACATTAGTGGATTCCTTTGGCAAAAGTTGGTCCTTGTAAACCCGCATTTTATTTAAATGAAATATGGAGGTCAGCTAAGCTTTTGTGTGCTGGTCTTTAAGAGAATAACTCTAGGCCATTCGTAATGAAAAGTGGTCTGCCTCACATCCCCCTTTCTTTGAAGACTGAGTGGGGCTCATGTGACTGGGCTTTTTGGGAGGTCACCAGTTACTCTGCTGAGGCCCCTTAGTAGCTGTACAGTAGTTGTTGTCTTTTCTCAAGACCTGCCTGAGCTGTTGTCGCTTCATTAAATCTGTGTTTGGCTGCAAAGTAGTGTGGATTTGTTCAGCTCATTTACAGAGTTAAATGTATTTATGGCTCAAGTGGATCTGGCCTGTGTCCAGGTGCCGGTTTGTTTTACATCTTCTGATTCCGTCACGTGCAGCTCAGTGCCTGTTCAACTGCAAAGTCCAAAGATCACAGACTCCTATGCAACATTTACTCTTAGAATAATACTGTTTAATACTCATACAGATTGAGCTAATCTCTTAACAGGCAGCAGACAAGTCTAGAAAATGGACACAACATGACGTGCGCACAGCATTTAGATTTTAACATATAGCAACTTTGCTGGCAGAGTTTTGATTATGGGGACTTTTTTTTACAAGGCTAACTTTGAAATTAGTTTTTTTTCATTATTTTCAGATCATTTTAATGTGTTTTTTAAACATATAGGCATTTTTACTGTACAACTGGTGGAGCTGCTTCTTTATACTTTCTAAATTTTATCAGGGCAGCCACGTGCAGCAATGAATCCACAATGTACGACTCCAGGAGGCACAGGTGACAAGTGTTTATTTAATGCAGATAACTCACAGGCAGAAGTACAGAAATGCAGGCTTGTAGCTTGGTCGGTATGTAACTAGTTCTATACACAGGGAATCTAAATACAAAGAAATGCTGGAACACTGTCACAGGGAACAAGCAGATCTAGCGACTAACACTGACAATGCAATGACGCACAGAAGGAACAGATTAGGGCGGGGAAAGGTGATCATACCGGAGGGAGGCAGACAGGGACCGGGTAATGGAGTGGACCTGAAACGAAATACAATGTGAGCAAACAAACACCAACAGAAAACACATACACAACTTATAACTGAAAACATGACCTTAAGTACTGGAGCTGGGCATGACAAGCAAGTTTTATATAGTGAAATTCACTGGCCAGGTCACATTTCCAAAAATTCCTTTCAACGAAAAGCACTTTAAGCTTATAGCAAAGTCATGTTAATTACTAATTTCTGTGATCTCACATTAAATTGGACCTCAGTGATGTTTCTTGCATTGTTTTAAACATTCCTTCAGGCCTCTGGACATTTTACTGCATTCTTTTTGTTGGTCTCTGACTTGTTTTTTCTCCTCTTTTCATTTTATCTTTAGCATCTTACTACGCCTCTGTTGGCGGTGGCTTTTCTGTCCTCGTTTGGCAGCTCCATGCTCTATGGCTACAATTTGGCAGTCGTCAACTCTCCTGCACAGGTTTGTGTGTCTACCAAATCATCATCATTGTCATCATGATAACCATCACTCAATCAACAAACCATTCCCAGAACAAATTGATAGACTTGCACATTGGGGTGAAAGTTGAAGCCTCTTAGATGTTAATGGGCATAGTGAAGTTCAAATTGTTTTTCATTGTCATGTGAAATCATGCGGGCTTGTGTATCAAATCTAGAGAGTGCTGTGTGCCTCATCATGTGCTCTGTTCTGTTCCCTCTAAGTCACTGTACAGTGACTTAGTTGTGAACTACTCCTGTTTAGCCATGGACCGCCCCATGTTGAAGCATGTGAGCTTCAGTGCCATGTCTCATGCTAGTGTAGTAAACTCTTCTTAGGGGGGAGTTACATTGAAAGAGAATTCCTCATTTCCCACAGTTTTTTTTGTCATTTTGATTTATTCTTCTACTAACTGATAGATACATACAATACCAATAGGCTTGCCATCTCTCATTTAAAGCTATATGTAGAATTTTATGTAACAAATGTGTTTTTAAAATTTATTTTCCGCGTATGCTTGTTAAAAAATGTGAAAAATTCTGGTGCCCTCTGTCTTTAGCCCATTCATCTAACTGTCTCCAGGTTGGACGTGGGTCAGACATTAGCATGCACTGTATTTATACATAGGCCATCTAAAGGAATGGTTAGGTATTTGGGGAAATACCCTCATTCACTAGAGTCAGGAGATAGCTTGGCTTGGGCTCTGCAAATCCCCTACAGCACAGGATTGCCCTCAGGCAATGGAAAGTTTTCTTAAGCCCCATAAACAGTACTTGTTTCTGTAAATGATTTTAACCAATCAGAATGGTGAAAAAACTATCAAAGAACAGTCCAATAAGGTGTGGGAGTCACTATGAAGCACCATTTGAAAGTGGAACTTCCTTTTCGGACACTTAGCCATAGGAGCAGATGGTGTGAGATTAATTAAGAATATGTTTGTTAAATATTAAAAATATGAGTGTATGAAGGTGTAGCGAAGCCTTTTTTCAGGTTTATGACGTTCTTTTTTATTTTGCATGTTCAGAAACAGTGTTTCTTTTTGTTACCTCAGGACAACGTTGTGCAATAAGGTCTACTTTTCAAGGAAGTCTTTAATGACCATGTGTTTGGATGTTATCACATATTATCACAAGCAGTAGTTCACAACGTAAGGTCTAAATATACATGTATTTATTTATTTATTTATTTGTTAAATGGACTAAAAATGGACATAAGATTGTTCTTTGTAACTAAAGAGCAGGATTTGTCTGCTAGGTAAATCCCATCTGACAGCAGGGACAGTGAGGAGGAGTATAGACTGGAGAAAAGGGCTTGAGCAGACATGAAAAAATAACTTCAGAAGTTATTTCAGGAGCTTTGGTTGTCATCCAAATGATAGGTTTATACAGCAGATAATATACAAAATAGGGGTTAAATATCAAGCTGTAGTAGTTGTGTCAAATCTAATGTGTTTTTTTTTCTTTGTGCCGTAATGAATTTTAAAAACCATTTATGATTTTGTATTGTTGTCTGAGCATTGTCTTACGATCTGTGAATTTGTGATTTTACGTGCGACTCTCTACCATTGTTGCACAACGTTGTCCTGGGGCAACAAAAAAATCTTTTGGGGTGGGAAGGTCCCCTCACAAAAGTTTTATCAATAAAATGTCCCAAAATGAACCAAGAAATGATGTGGAATCATTTTTTCATGTACCATGTGCACCACAATATGTGCAGTAGAGGGTTAAAAACTACACTTACCAGCACCTCCAAAGCTCATTAATTAATATGTCAAATCTCATTTGCTTAAAGGTATAATGTGTAATTCCTGCTGGCCCTCATGCTCCCAAAAAATATGTGGCAGAACTGTGCAAGAATTGCATGATTTACAAATTACAGAGAGACACTGTACAGTTAGACATGCGTATTACACCTTGCAATGTGTAGCGAACTTCCGATCTTGCCTCATCTCATACCAGTAAAGCCATGTAGTTACAATAAGGTGAACAGATCGACATTTTTTCAGTCAGCCTTTCAGTCAGTGAACAATAAAAAAGTCAACTAATAACTAACAGCAGGACAGGAATGCACAAAATTGGTGACCTATTACTAAAACTTTAAGAGACGGTCAAAATAGCACTACATCTTTTATAATCTCAATGTGGCGTTGGCCTTAACTTTACTTCATAACGTTAGCTTGCTTAGCTCAGTTTTAACAAGAACACAGTAGCAAGAAAACAGCACATCAAAACCATACACTGACGCCATCTGTAATGTTTTTCGGAACAGTTTGTGTTAATATTAGTGGCAACGTTAGATGTTACATACCAGTCTAAAAGAAACATTCAGCATCAAACTGCATTTCTTTACTCGCCAAGAGCTGTCCTCAGCGGTGGAAAGCCACGCCAATATTTATTCTTTTTTTCATATTGCTTCTTTTCTTTTACATCTTTGTGGTCTGTGACACTTATGGTGGGCTTTAAGTTCAACTTAGTCTTGCATTGCCAGACCCATCTCCACAGCGCTCAACTTAAGTTGCAGCTCGTCTTCTTTGCTGGGTGGACTGAGGGCAGACTGGAGGCTCCATGAATAACTATCGCATCTCGAGTCACAATACAGGACGGGCTGGGCCTAGCAGGTTAGCTTGCTAATTTCAGTAGATATCACAACACAATACAATACATAGACGTCTTTGACATGACGTCAGAACTGTTATTTCTTCTGGCATACTGATACACATTGTGCCTTTAATGAGTAAACAGTCTGAACTGAATTGAAAAATGATCTTACAGACATGAGAGTGTGATTATTTTAATCTAACATTTTGCAAGAACGTGAATAGGCAATTGTCCAACTATTTACTGTAATAACAGATGTTATTCGAGCCCCGTGGGGGCATCAGAATGAAGTTGTGAACACAACATTGACAAATTGTCTTTTTAAGTTGATATCGCAAACTAACTGTTAAAAAACAGTTGCTTATTTACACTTCCAGCAGTTACAGGTGATAATTTAGATTTGACTCCTTTCACATTGTATCTCATTGTTTTCACAATGTTTTATTACATTGTTACAATAACATATTAATCATAGCTATTTTAATATGTATCAACACTATGGAGGATTCAGATAAGATACACAGTAGCTTGCATATGGCTCTTATGACAATTCCACTTGTCACTTCTAACATGTAGATTTTACCAAACGTAATAGCTTTTTGCATCAGAATTGCTCAGTGTCACATACACTCCAAGTCACTACTGATGTGGTGAGGTCAAACGTTTGACCGTGGTCCATGAGTTGACTGCTATGTGTCATCTGACATTAGTTACCCCTGTGTGCTCAAAATCTAATTTAAGGCTATAGGTTCAGTTGGCGGTGTGCTGAGAAAGAATGGTTGAAAATGTTTAATAGGATACCTAAAGAACTAATGACCTGACTTTGTGTGTTTTAGTAATACGATTACGTTTATCAGCGAGCTAAACTTGTCACTGACTTCCTTAATTGTTTATTTAGGGCAGATGGCCATGGCAAACCAGGAGTGAGTGTACACTGTGTCTTTATGTGTCAGTAGGCTTAATTGAAATGTGTTGGCCATGTCATTTTAATTCGGCAGAAAGATTCAAAGGCGGAAGAGGAAGCTGTGTGAGCTAAGAAGAAAAAAAAGTCAAGTCCAGGTCATAATAAGTTTCCTACTAGCCTATTTGGCTTTTATTCTCCGAATTGGTCTTGAAGTCATGTGACATTGGCTCAGTACTCCAGCTATTGTTCTAACAAACCTTGATCCAGCCCATTTGAATCACATTCGATGCAAAGGAGTTTCTGTCTCTCATTCAGTAGTCAGATCATCAAATTTGAATGTCTCTCCTTGCTGATCGAAAATCTAGGTATTTTGCTAACTTGCCCTAATGGAAAGAGGTGCAGGCACACTGGTAGTCCAGCTAGGGATGCACCAAATTTTCTTTTTCTCTGTACCTAGTTGCATGGAACTGATTTGAATAATTTTTCTTTGTCGAATGTACATATTATACTTATAAATGGAAGTTACAAGTTACTGTTTTTGTAGTGACATGAAGTTACTGTGATATGAACACAGCTGAACAGAAAACAATGAAGATCCTGTTGTAAGATTGCAGTTTAAGTGACTAAAGAATTAGTGCTGGTCAAAATAAGGCTGAGTAAAGATCCATGTCCATGAGATCCACAACTCTACAACTTCATGTTTTATGAAGGCCTTCCCTTTTAAACAGAAGGTATGTGTTCAATCTGAAGCCTGATTGCACATCCTAGATCTAAAAGTTACCTCAAGTAATTGTTGCTCAACTATAACCAGGCTGTTACAAAGTAATAATTAATTACGAACATTCAGCTGACCAGTTTACACAGATCCCTTCATGGGCCGGAAAGCGTCACATTCATGGGACGAATTGAACACACACTGTAAAGTTCCATGACAAATTGTAAAACTTCTCTCCATTCTTTTCATAACTCCCTTAGGACCATCCATTCCTCCACGTTATCACTCAGTATCCTCACTATTTAACAAACAAAATAATTCATCTTTCAATCTGTTGAGCATTGTTAATACTCAAACTATTCATGCAAATTAAAATGAACTCTCCTGTTTCAGTTTCCTGACGTTCCATTTCGCAGAGAGTGAGTAAATCTCTTGAGATACATTGGGTTTAATGGAATGGATTCTCCAGGACAGCTTCACTGTCAGATAAACCTGAACCAAATCTGAGAAATGTTGTTGGCCTTGGCAGTATAGTTTTGTCACGCCACAGTCTTGTCACCGTTTTCATCAAATTAGATTTGACCATGACTGTGGGGGCTCAATGAACTTCCTGTCTGCTCTAAAAGCATCACATGCATGTATCTGCCCCACACGCTGATTAAAGCATCTCTTCACCGCATCCCCTGGTGCAGCATACACCCAACGCTATGAAAATGGTAACTAATGAAGACATTTAGATATGTGGCACTGTGGGAAATAATTCATCATGGGATGATGTCACATTTCATGGCCACAGTTTTTGGGCCCCAGGTCTATGTGTGTGTGACAGGGTTTTGAATTGTTTTGTTCAGTTGTCTTCTTTTTGCTGTGTTGTGTAAAGTTGCCATATCAGACACTGTAGCATGTATAATTTTGTCCTTTTTAAAGGCAAAATAGCTTTTATTGGAAAAACTTCATAGATTCTATATGGGATATTTGGGGAAAATATTATGTAATTCTTCGTGGTCAGTGTATATTGTAATGAATTTTGTGATTTTTCTCCTGCTGGACAATTTTAAAAGAACCTTTCTTCATTCCACCAGTACATCAAAGAATTCTACAATGAGACGATGATAGAAAGTTACGACTGGACTCCAGAGGAGGAGCTCCTCACCGTCTTGTACTCCCTCACTGTGTCGATCTTTGCTATTGGTGGGATGGTTGGGGCCCTGCTGGTGGGCAAACTCGTTACTAAGTTTGGAAGGTTAGTGTGCGGGTGTGGATGATTTTTGGATATATAACATATCCTCATCAAAATGTTTGTTTGTGAAATGACATCAGCTTGTGCCTCTGAATGTCAAAACATCTTATTCTGTGAGAAAGCTGAGTGAAGAGTGATCACTACGTGTCCAAACAGGAAAGGGACGCTGGTGAGAGCCACTGTGCTGGTGTTTATAGGAGGAGGTCTTATGGGCTTCAGCAGATGGTGGAGGATGCCTGCGATGGTCATTATTGGACGCTTCATCACAGGAATACACTCAGGTAGGCCTGACAACGTGGCACATAGAGCAGATCTGTTTCATGTGCTTATGTTTCAGTGGAATTAGTCATGCTTTATTTTTCATTAAGCCTTTTTGGAATCCATTCCCCCATTTTTTTCTGATAGTCACTGGAATTTCATTTACTGTTTAACAACTGAATATTAAGTTGTGCATACTAAGAAACTACAGTATAAACAAATGCCTGTGGAAATAAAAGTTTGAAAACATTTGCGTTGGTTTTTGGTTTCATTATGTTGGTTGACAACATTTTCATATATTTATGAGATAGTATTATAAGGTCTTCACATTCCACCAAACTCTTTCAAGTTTTAGACATTAAGAAATATTACATAATTGGAACTTAAAAAGTAGAACATAAATCATGTTTTTTCTACAAGAAGCAGACAAGCTGAACAAAAATCTTTGACACCCAAAGAAGAAATCACGGCTTGTAAACATTCATTCAAGACAGATTTTCATTTCAATTTTGTTGTACTGATTGGTGCCTGCTTCACTCTGTTTTTTCCATGTAGGTATCTCTCTCAGTGTGGTGCCGATGTACCTCGGTGAGATCGCCCCCAAGAACCTGCGAGGCTTCCTGGGACTCGTTCCCAGCATTCACATTTGTCTTGGAGTCTTCATCGCTCAGGTGCTGGGACTCCATGAACTGCTGGGAAAGGTACCAATATCATGGCGTTCAAACATTACACAGGTCTACTCTGTCTTGTGGGTGGATGGGTAACACAAACTTCCTTTCCTTTATGCTGCATAAGACTGATGCTGTACCAGCAAGTGTGAACAGATTCATCCTAAATCTATCGAGTAATGATTGACATAGTTGTGATTTATGGCAGGATATGAATTACATTCTAAATCTGAGGCATAGATGTTAGCGTAGCATAAACAACTAGTCCTCTATCCTCTATCTAGTCTTGCGTTAGAAATACACATAAGATGCTCGTTTCTTCTCAGACTGGAGCGTGAAACTATTTTAAGCAAACCAGTATATTTTTCTAAACTATGGCACATTTACATAACACTTACAAGCATGAATAAGTAGCATGATACAGTATGTGAACACACTGTAGTGCTATAATTAGATAACAATTATTTATACAACATGACCAGCTGGCCCTGTAATTTTCGCTGGAAAAACAAATACACTGAGATTTTTGCTGGGGATCTGTGCTGGGTGTCTGTGACACATTTAACTTTTTAGCAAAAAATTGCAGCTTCTGAGGCTTGGATATTGCACTAGGCCATATTGTGATATTTATAATATTTATCAGTTATATCAGTTGTTCAGCCCTATATGATAGGTTGATCAGTAATGGCTGTCAATTGTTATGTTGCAAGGTTTTAGTAAGGTGTCATGTTTTTATTTTCCACACAGGAGGAGCACTGGCCTCTGCTCCTGTCCCTGGTGGTGTTTCCCACAATGCTCCAGCTTATGCTGTTGCCATGGTTTCCAGAGAGTCCACGGTACCTGTTGATAGAGAAGGGAAATGTTCATGCCACCATCGCAGGTTAAAAAGTGGAATCTTCATTTCATTTTCTCCTAAATGTGTTTTTATGTTTGATTACATGGACTAAAGACTGTGTGATAATTTCTCTTAACAACCTGTAGTTGTTGGTTCTTGTTCAGTGATTAATTTCGGTGTGCAGGAGGGATCTGCGTGTTGTGGTGACAAACAGTGATAGTCAGCTCATTGTCACAGCATACCACTGAGCGTACTGGGATGACTGGACCCTTTGCACTGCAAAAACTAAAATCTTACTAAGATTATTTATCTTAATTGAAGGTAAAATATACTTGTTTTTTGTCTGACAAGATATTTTTTTGACAAGGTTATTTCTTCTTACCATGCGGCTTTTATAATAGAGAATTTCATTTGTTTCAAGTTTTTTTTGGCCTAAAGTAGCAAATGAAATATTCTAATTTTCTAATAATGTAATAATGTAGTAATATTTCCCCCATTTTAATGTTTTTTTTTTCTTGTTTTTGAGAGCTCAGTTTTTGCAGTGTGATCTGACTCTTTCCAAATATTGATGCTGTATCTTTAAATTTAAACTGATGCGAGGACTGGTGTTTCTGCAGGCTGGTAAACTCTTTTCTTTATGTCCTTTAGCCCTCAAATGGTACCGTACTAAAGGAAACATTCAGGCGGAGGTGGAAGAGATGCAGGAGGAACAGAGATCTCTGTCCTCCATCCAGACTATCTCTGTTCGTGGCCTGCTCATGGACCGCTGTGTTCGCTGGCAGGTCATCACCATTGCAGTTGTCAATGTTGGCATGCAGCTGTCTGGCATTGATGCGGTAAGTCTGAAAAGTGTTGTTGTCCTCCTTTTTGTGCCTGTGTGTGGGCGCACACATTTTGGACTATGCAGTTATTATATGAGAGTGAGAACTAATATTGCTACAGTTCGCAGCTGCGCTCCACCCGTCTGCTCCTCCTCGTGTCCATACATCACATTCTCACATGCAGCAACTGAGTAACAAAGCAGGGGGCAACAGGAGCACGCCTCATTATCTCCTGGTCTCCTCTGTTAGTGTTACCCCACATAAGAAGGTCCAGTCATCCACACACAAAGTCGAACCTATCTTTGCACTCATTCCTCCATGTGGATGGAAGCTCCATGCATGCTGGCACACATGCTAGCACCATTTCCCAGCAGGGGGACACCCCACTGAGTCCCACTGTCCCAGCTGTTTCAGACGGGAACACTTGAAGGCTTCAAACATCCAGGATTCTATAGGTCTAAACTGTGTGCATTAAATCTGTGATACAGAATGCTAAAACACACATTTCAAGAGAGTTTAACCATGCTTGTTGTTCTTGAAGATCTTGGGCATTTATAATTTTATTTATGCAAACCTCAGTCATTGCAAAACAATGACAGCAAGAAACTCGGATTCTTTCACAGCATATGCAACACTGATTTTGTGGCGTTATTATGGGGATCAGCACATCTGGAACCACTTGACCAAGGATCTTGAAAGAACTACTCCTACAACATAAAAATATAATGTCCATATACTGGATGGAGTGGGTCCTTCCACTTGAACAGAATTATTCTCCTAGCAAAGAAAGAACAAAGGGTTATTTCAGGCAGTGATGAGCCAAACAATCGGGACTTCATATCCCATGGGTAGTTTTTGTTTGTTGGAGATCTAGCTATCTAAATGAGAAGGAGCCAGCCAAACAATTGTAAAAGAGAGGCTAGCTAACTTCAGAAATTAATAATGAATTGTTGATGCAACAATCCTTATGGTCATTGAGTCACATGAGGCCAAGACTGAACAACTCGTATCATTGGCATAGTCGCATGAGGCCAAATGTGAGTGTTTGTTCAGTCTCCTGGGAAGGAACGAAAGGACAGCATTGTAGGTTAAGGGGAAGTGTGGTGGTGACGTGATGCAAGATAGGGCCATCAAGGTCATGGTCCTCTCCTAGCTTTTGGAGTACCACACATAATGGCAAAAAAGATTGTGACGCCAACTGCCAGGTAGTTTCAGATAGACTCTGCAATAAAAAGTGGAACCGCAAAACAAGGCTCTTGATTTATGGGCCGGTCTTCATTCTGACCATCTCCTAGGTAATGTCCTAAAGAACTGATTTCAACACAGCTCACTCTCAAACAGCATGAGGAGCTAAATGACCCGCGAAGACCTTAGAAGATTCAGATTAGTCGGTTCAGACATGTGCAGAGGGCCCTTAAGGTGCCTCCCTCTGGCTATGTAATTGGGAGAAGACCTTGATGTACACTCAGACGCACACAAGGGACTACATCAGTCAGCTTGTCCAGGAACAACATGGGTTTGGCCTGGAAGAGCTGGAAAAAGTCTCAAAGGGAAATATGCTAGAGCCGCTCTGCTTATCCAGCTTATGTAGAGTATGACTCTGGATGGATGAAGAAAAAAAGAAATAAAATAACCATTTCTAATATATAGTACGAGTGTAAATAGTAAAACAGCAATCCTTAAAGTCTTTGAGTCACCGGAGTTGTATTGGTTATGCAGCATTAAGCGATTTTGTTAAAGAACTGGTTATGCGAGTTCAGTTTAGTGAGCGAGAATTTTAGCTCATTAATGTATGTATATGTAATATATTTTTTCATGACAATTCATGTATTAAAACAGTATAACTGGTTCAAATGTTTGAGCTTTTTCAAACTGTTTATGATTCTGTATGTTTTCTGCTTTGATAGTCGGGTGTATACATACAGTGTTGCAATGGTGATGAAATAGTAATATGTATGGATACTAAATCAACAAGACAGCATTGAACCGCACCAATCACGATCTTTTCCACACCTCATCAATGATGGATGTTGCATCAGCAAAGTGTGATTAATGAGAATACACAAATTAATTTCAAGGGGAGCACTTGTCAGAAGTCCATACTGATGAAACGCTGCATCTCAAATGCATGAGTGATGGTCGTGTGATGATAATGATCACTATGATGAATCGCATGGAAACACCAAATAAGCAGAATGGGGAAAAAAAGAAGACAAACTTTGAGTTTCAAAGCACCCGTCTGTGTGTGGGTATGTGTCTGTCTGTGGTCTGACATATTATAAACTTCATGTCACTGTCAATTTCAGATCTGGTTCTATACAAATGACATATTTGAGGACGCAGGAATCCCAGAACCTCATATTCAGTACACAACAGTGGGAACTGGTGCCATTGAGGTCATCGCTGGGTTGCTAGGGGTGAGTTGACATTATCACACAGATGACATCGTTATATCACTATTATATAACACTATTTTCATTATTTTTATTCTTAAACAGCCAGTCAATTAGTGGATCCAGTGTGGGGATTTGATGCTTGTTTCCAATGATAATTTAATATATTTTCCATTTGGTGTGTTGTTTAGACAACAAGTAATTTAACAAGGTCACCTTTGGCTCTGTGAACTTGTGATGAGAGACTTAACAATTAATTATAAATGAACAATTAAAGTGAAGACTGTTTTGCTTTTCTCTGTTTAAAATGAATATCTTTTTGATAGACTTTTTGACTGTTGGTGACACAAAATACACCAAAAAAAATCTGTGGTTGAAAATGGGCATTTTTACATTTTATAGACTGAATAGTTAGCAGTAAAAGTATTCTATTGTGTTGTATAAAAGCACATGTGTTTAAAGGCCCATATAGGGAAGGGTGTTGCAAACTACATTATGCTATAGGCCTTTTTCATAGCAGAACTTGAGCAAGAAAAGCACAGGTGTCATTGATTACATTAAAAACGGTAAACTACTTCCAGAGTCCTGGGATTGTGCTTTCACTTTCACTGAGCTATTGTAAATGAAATTTAAGAAAAATTAAAAAGGTCTATTGATATTGTAGTATGTGGCACTGGTCCATGCTGTATACCTGTCCCTATAAAAACACATAAATAGAATTGGTGACACAGCACATATATGTTTGACTTCTTTTTTAGATTTTCATTACTTTATGTTTTCTCATGTGTTTATTTATTTAAAAATGACCATTAGTGTGATGTAAATGTGCCAGATTTAGCCAACTGCCTAATTATTGTTGCCCTTCATGTTGTAAGAAAAACATGAAATACTCCATGTAGTGTTCGTGGGGCCCCAGAAAATCTGAAATGGGCTGAAATGAATCATCAGAGGACAAAAAGTCAACTATTTCTTTCTTTCTTCTTGATGATGTCTCATGTCTCAACACAGTTTGACTCTTTGTCTGTTTTCCAGTGTTTTACTATTGAGCGTCTGGGCAGAAGACCTCTGATGATTGGCGGCTTCCTGTTCATGGGACTCTGCTGTGCTGGGATCACAGTGTCTGTCTTCTTCCAGGTACAGGGTCATCTGATGCACTGCTCGTCTAGGAATATAACACACTGACTTGCAGATTGTGGAGTAGGGCACTGTTTTCAGTAAGGTTTAAGGACATTACCACTTTACATAAACATAAACTAAAATCATTGTCTAGTTTATGGTTGAGCATTGAAAGAGGCTTTGCTTGCTGTAATTGTGTCTTGTTTATACCAATGTATATGATTGTGGACAAAATTACATTGAAATCTCATTAGAGTGGGAATGATTACAGCAAGCTAAACCTGTGTCAGTGTTGATACTTTTGTTTTATCTTGAACAATTATGAACCTATCATTTAAGAGCAAAATGACAAATATTTTCCAGATTATTAGTTAAAAAAAAGTTCTCTTCAGTAAACAATGGTGTACTGAGTTTACTGATAAATGACACACAAAGTATCAAGTAAAGGTCAGGACAGGAGCTATACATAGTACAAATCATGTTACTTATAATTTTATATATAATGTAGGCAATTGGGGGCACCGGTTAGCTCACCTGGTGGATTTCCCACATTTCCTATGTCTCTCTTCAGCTGTTTTTTATATATATCAAAATATATGCCAAATGAGTAATTATGAGAAACTGTACATATTGTTTTCTTATGTTTACAACTTCAGACTCATGACTTATGTTTGACCAATCACAGGCACAGCTGTCCTTCATGCGCTACATTAGTGTGGGCTGCGTTGTTGGGATTATTGCTGGCTTCTGCATCGGTCCAGGTAAACACTTGAGTAAATCTACCTCCTCCTGCATCTCACTTGAAACCTCTTTTTAAAAACTTAAAATGAACATTTCCAGTCCAGACATACTGCTCTAGAGTCAGGCCTCCCCGTGTGTAAGATAACACTGCTCCCTGCTGGAAGCTTGCACAACAGCAGGTACCAAATCTTAACAACCAGCAACTCTCCCTCCCTACTCCTCCTCCAACTGTGAAGAGATATTGTATTTCATTAGTCTTGTAAATTAGGAAATCATAACTGCCACACTACATCCATTCCCACAGCCATTTGTACACGGGATGAGTTGAGTGAAGTGAATTAAGAGGCAATAGTTTACAACTTTAGGAGGGAGACACGTTGAGTGGACCTGCGAGGATGATGAATTAGAACGAATCTGGTTTACATAGCTTCATTCGTCAAGCCAGCAAAATCTATACCTCGGCACACAGACGAGGATTTCTGTTGCTGCAATTAGACTTTTAATGGCTCATTGTTCATAAGCTAGCCGTGATGAATACGGTTTCCTTCAGCCGAAACCTTGCATGCACAGTGATGCCCCCCATGCATACCACAGATGTTGACAAATTATGGCCAAGTTATTGGTTTGACGATATTAAACCTTCCTCTATGCAATTATGATGCACAGATAATGAGGACGTCATTTGCAAAGCTCATCATTAGAGCTTTTACTAATGCACATTTCTCCTTCATAGTCTTCACTTCTAACAATGAAGAATTGTGTGTTTAAAGCCAAGACAACATCTCATAGATCCTGCATATCAAACTAATGAATTGCCCTAGTCCTGACTAAGCTATTCTGTTTCTTGTGGTTCGGAGTTGGACTTTTGCCAAGTTGACAAACATCTTCCTCTTTTGTCAATCTATGACCACTGAGTAATAATGAACACATAATGAAATACATGCTGAAAAAACGAGTGTAATATAATAGCACTGGGGCTTGAGGAATGTTTATCATTTGTTATATCATGTTCTGTTTATTTTGAATGACTGCCAATGAATAGTCATGAGTGGGAATATTGATAAACTAGTTGATGAATGAAGATGCTGATGTTAATTTCACTACACCCAATAGATTCATACAGCTGTACTGAGTGGTTAAATGTGATTTGTATTATGAAGCCTGACAGGATGCCTGTTGTCAAAATGTGTCCTTATAAATAATCCCTTTTTTTTTGTCTCTTCTGTGTAGCTGGTGTGCCTTTTCTGATCACTGCCGAGCTGTTTAAGCAGTCACACCGACCGGCTGCATACACAGTGGCTGGCTGCCTCAACTGGTTGTCCAACTTCACCATAGGCTTCGTCTTTCCCTTCCTCGAGGTGAGAGCATATTCTTCTTTCAGTTCTGGTCATACAGTACTGTACTGTATGTAATGTGAATGGTATTTGATTTTGAAATCTTCATCTTGAAGTGACCAAAATGTGTGCAACATGTGTAGCAGACCTCATGGGGAGATTCTGTATTTAGAATGTAAAATAATCTTATGTGCACAGATTATGTTTATTCTTCATTTTCAGTCTAGTTTGCAGTGAGAACCTCAAGTTCATCTTGACATTGCTTCCACGATCTGTTGTGGCTCCACTTGTCAGGCAGTGTCAGACACATGTCAATTATTATATGAGCTGTCTGGTTTTGTTTGAATAGAGGCAACTCCCCAAATGCCATTAAAACGACCAATTAAAATTGCGACCTTGCTGTCTCTCATTGTCCTCAGTGTTGTTCTAGTTGAAGAGACACAAAGTGAAGAGGAAATTGATCTGTCCCTTCTAGCCATACTGTAACTGTTAAAATCACCTGAGCTAGGCTAAAGATCCTTTCCTTGGGCAATCTTTGCACTGGACTCACCGCATCTGACTGTGGCTTTGATAGCAGAAAGAGAATATTAAAATTAAAAAAATTATGTTTTTATATTTTGTAAGACAAACTTCTTTTTATAAAAGTTCTCCCAGAGTTCCTTTCCTCTTTGGAGCTGCAATAACATTTTCATATTAGCGATGGCTGAAATACTTCCCTGTAGCTTCATCACTATGAGCTTTACCTGTTCAAGTCTCGCCTAACTCAGCTCCAAAGAGCCTGGTAATTTCCTTAAGAAGTTGGTGGAGACGTAATGAGAGCTAAAAGGAGAATAAATACTGGACTTACATCAGCTGGCCAGACACGACTCCAAATTAATGCTAATGTTGCTGCGTATCTGCTAGATGTGTAAATAAGCAACTGTTTGCAAATACATGAAGGAGACGATATGTCAGTGTTGTGTTTACAGCTTGTTTCTGCTGTAACAATTCCTGGTGTCACATTTTCAAGTGAACTAATCTATTAATATAATCTAAAGCAGTTTGTATAAAACCTACAGTATACCCTACTTTTGGTGTTCTCTGGTTCTGTGTAGGTTCGTATTCATGTTAATCTGCTTTTGTTAGATTCGCTGTGGCCTGGTCATGTTTCCTTGCAGTACATAGTCACTGTTTTAAGGTAGAAACTGCTATGACAGTATGGCTCCAAATTTGTCTCCTTTTGCTGTCCTTCAACAACTTCAACTTTGTAAAGAAAGCCCAAACAGTATTTATTTATTTTTGATCATACATGAGTTTTATTCAAAAGTTACAATGTGTGTCCTCCCACCGCAGACAGCTACAGGTCCTTACTGTTACCTGATCTTCTGTGCGATCTGCTTGGGAGTGGCCTTCTACACAATTGTTATTATTCCTGAGACCAAGAACAAAACCTTTATGGAGATCAGCCAGATGTTCGCTGCCAAGAACAACATCCTCAAAGACGAGCTGACTCCCAATGGACATCTCAAAATGGCTGTGATGAACGGCTATGGAACCCTTGGCCAACACGACGAAAAATAAGGAGTGAGGAGGTGGACTTACATGCAATTGATGGTTTTCCTCTCTCAGTGGGCCTTCTTGGTTTGTAATGGCTGAAGAAACTATAGCAGAGATAAAAGTTGGAACTTCTGTGGCCATGAGGAGATCTGCTGCTTTATGTGGAAACTACAAAGACCAATGCGTACGCACAGTCATACACACAAAATGAAAAAATAGTATTGCCTGGTTCGACAGTCATCCCTTTCTACACACACAATCATTTCTGTTAATCCCCAGTCAAAGTACATCACGTGAGACAAAGGTCATGTGGTCAAGCATTTCAAATGAACCATCAGTGACATTTTAATCCATTTCTCTGCATCTTAAAGAATTTTTTACAGGAGCTGAGTTGGTTTCTCATAGTGCTCGCAGATATTTTGATATCCGGATTAGCTTTACTTTATTTGCAAACACCCCGTGATCACTTCATTGTTCATTGTCAGTGTTGAATGCTGTTCCTATGTTGCTCAATACAGAGTGAAGATGTTTACTTAGTTAAACAGGAATAGCACAGAAGGCGGTGCTTCTATCAGTGTCCTGAAGAAAGGTATGAAAGCATGATTTTAAAATATTTACAATATTTACAGTATTCAGCTCATGGTGAACATCTTAACGAAGAACTTGAGCTCTCTTTCTTTCCATCTTTCATCCAATTTGTGATTTTGTCTCTTTTTACGTATGAGAGCTGGATATTGTGGCTACTGTAGTAGTCATTTCCTATGACTATTCTCATTTGTTCAAATATATGCACATGTATGTATAGCTTCTTAGTTATAATTTATCAATATATCACGTCACGGTAGCTGTACAAGTTTTTTTGTATGTTTTACATCTTTGTATAATTTATGGTGGAGTTGGTGCCAATGAGAGACAAAACAATAGAGATGTTTGAACATGAAAATCTGTCTCTTTCATTGTTGTTCTGCATTATTGAGATGTAAATTACTTAGTTGATTGAACCTCGTAATCACAAGCAAACATACAAAAATAAGCATCTTCATACAGTAAGCTATATTCCAAGTTTACCCTACTGTACTATTAAATATGGAGCCGCTCTTCTGTGCTACCACAATTCCTGAGTTTCTTTTGGGGCCAATTGTTTTTATCATTTAGCTGTGGTGGCGCCAATAACTGGGAGTTGCTTTAATACAGGCTAATTCAACAAAGAGAAAAATCATTATCTGGCATCATTGTCTCTCACCAAACTATAAACATAGCTACAGACCTGAATTACATCACAAATGCACATACATCATGAAACAAATAACTCTGACATAGAAGAAGCTTTTCAATCCAAAGAGCAAGATTGGAACTAAAACTGTAGCCTGAAAGCCACTAATAAGCACCCTTAACTGTATAACGGATTTATAGGTTGTAACTAATGGCTTCATTAATGATTAATAAATGGTTTACAAGTGAGGTTCAAAGTTTATTTGTGACCTTGGAAACAGCAGTTGGGAAAAGAAAATCTCTCCCCAAGGTCCATGTAGTAGCTCATCTGGAGCTTTCAATCCTGTCAGCAGATGGAGTTTGCCCATTTGTCATGGAATTGTATTTTGCCCAATGTGAACAACATCTACAAATGGGTAAACTACAGCTGTTGATGAAGATAATATCATATAAACAAATGCTCCAGGACAGCTACCAAAAGGGCTTTGTGGTGGAATTGGTTTCTCTACATTTAGACCTGATGTATAGTTGGATCAGTTGTATGCCTTTAATAAGAACGACGAGTTGTGAAAAATCCATTAGGCTAGTGTTCATCCATTCTATTTGTTATTAATCCAACAGTTATAAGTGTAAATTAATGGAATCAAATTTACTATTATTTACAGGTTTCTTACTTCGTCATAAGCCACACAGGATGGACCTACAGAGAATTATCACCTGAATCACCTGAACGGCTGACAGACACAGTTACCGACCAGCTGGTGAATATAGGGGAGCGTTTTGCAGCTTAAGAGCTAGATAATTCCCTCAGGAGTTGGTGGACTAAATGAGAGTGAATATTGGATCACTGCAAGTAAATGCTAATGTCTCTCTGTAACTCCAGGATGTGAAAATAAATAAAAACTGTTCATCATGACAACTTCAAAGTTGGAGGGCTCTTCCTGATGAACTCAAGAGCTAAAATAGAGCTAAAATAGAGGATTATAAATACTGGCCAGAAGGATTTTCCCTAACATGGCAACCCTAAGAATTGTTATTATTATGAGCTTATATTGATTTATAAAGCATCAGTAAATTATTTATTTACCATTAATAAAGACATTATAGTTGCAATGGATAAAGTCTTCATAGAGAGTGATGTAGAAGGAGGTAAGGACTGATCTGAGGCTGATAACGAACAGACATGATCTTCCTCATGCCTCAAGGAGCGACAACCAACCATCATGCTTACACCTCCTCAGTATGAATCAATGGTACTGGGTGTAACTGGTTACCACAATGAATGGGACAACATGCTCAGTTACTGAATAGCTGCAATTCCATGCACAACAGGTAAATGAGACAATTTAGAGTTAAGAGTCTTATTCTGGGAGGTTATGACCATCTTCTGATATCTCTGTCAATCTGTGTAGTGTGATCATAGTGCGGAGCACAGAAATAGCAGCATTCTCTCAGTGTGTAAAACTACTATCATCGTCAAAGCAGTCTTCTGCCAGCCAGGGTTGCAAATTTGCCATACCATGTGACACTGTATGGCAAATTTGGGAGTCATACAGTATGTTGAAGGATGGGGAGTGGCATCCTCTCTCTCATCTCTTCTCACTTGCCTCTAGGCTGCCTGATCCATCTGTCAGCCCCTGCACGAGGGCCTAGCAAACCCCCAACTGAGGCAGAATGGATAAATGTTGTCACATCCCTGCTTGTCCTGATATCACAGAGAAGAGACAGAGAGAGAAGAGGGTCGACCAGGCCAGTGTTAAAAACATCAGCATCACATCACAACTGGATTGTTTGGGGTTTTGGTAAAGTAGATCTGAGTGTCCCAGCACTTTCAGACATGGCTTCCCGTCACAGGAAGGAGGGGGGAAAGGTGAGGCAAGCTGATTGAGAGTCAACCTTTGGAGTTGTTGATTTGCTGCTGAAAGACAAATGGACAGCAGAGTTTCAGTCCTGAGAGGACAAACAGGGGCCGTGTGGCTGTTCATAGGTAACGTCACTCCCAAACAAAGGGCTCCTTGTCACTGAAACCACACTATATTTCTGTGGATAATGCCACAGTATTGCGCACGTGTGAAAACACGCGCAGGCTCGCTCAGCCTCCGGCAGGCAGAAGCTATAAATCAAACAAATAGCATCACAGCCTGGCGAAGGAAGCATTCCAACAGATAAAATGCTCTCCCACACAACAAAGCCACACTCACTGCGTAATTAATTGCAACAAATTACCTCTTCCTCTCCCTGTCGGCCCCCACTTCGCCTCTTTTACGGCACTGACAAGCGCACTACACGCTCCTGCGCGCGCGCGTTCGCGGATGTGTATGCGCACGCAGCGCACACGCTAGCGCGCATCATGGCGCCGGTGCGTACACACACACACACACACACGTACTCGGCCTGCACCCTTCATAAGTGCTTTAATGTGGCTTATTGCAGTGTGCGGTCCCCTTAGCCGTGGAAATATTCGCTTGACGGATGTGCTTTGTCGCCGGCGCTCCCCGGCGGAGGGCGGCTGTCAGGGAGGAGATGATAACATTAACAGGGAGGCAAGGCGATGACAAATGCCTGTTATCAGCGAACGAGGCCGGTGACAAATCGAACGGCAGAGCCCAGGCAGCCCCGGCGCGGCGTAATAAAAAAGAAGATGGATGGCACACCCAGACAGGGCCCGCGTTAATGCGATTTCCACTGCTCTCCCTGACTCCCAATTAAGGCTGGAGGAGGGAGGGAGGGTGGGGGAGGATGAGGGAGGGTAATGTGGAGCGCAGGAGAGGGGAGAGTAGATAGAGATAGTGTGGATGAGAGTGTGAGAGGAAGGTAAGCTAAGGATCCTGTGTGTATGGGAGAGGGGGGAGGCACTGAGATGGGCATGGAGAGCAGAATACAGGAAGAGGTAGAGATGTGAAGGCGGGGAGGAAATGTGAGGTAGATGAAGTAGCATACCAAGAGGAAAGATGTCACTAAAATGAGGTGAGTGACAAGAACAAAGTGGAGGAACAACAACAGAACACGCGGCTTTAATTGTCTGCAGAGCCCATCTGCTCCCTCCCCTCTTTTACTCACATCTCAATCAGGGCCCTGTCTCAGCGGTATAGATTGTTACGTGTCTCTGAGGCCAGGTGAAACGCCATTAGAGCCTTTCAGACAGCCAGAGTAATGAAAAAAAGATCTCTCCTTAACTTTACATTATGAAATGTCTGAGCAAATTCTGCTTTGCGACAAGCTGAAGCTCCTTGATTAGCAAAATCAGGTGTGTCAGCATTGGATTGAGATTTAAAAAACAAACAGAGGCCCTGCATACTCCTGTGGTTCTGTATTGGCTCAGGATTCAAGGGCTGCTCCCTAAATCAGCTCTTATAAAAACAGAGCTGACAGACAGCCTATGGCCTATAGGCAGACAGAGCTATAGAGATGAGCTACGACTCCGTCCAGGATGACTGTTCCAACTCATCCTGTCCAAGGACCCAGATGTTATCTCTTTGCTAAAAGGATCAGCTCAGGATATTGAGAAATTACCTCAGGATGAGGGGGCATCTGTGCCCGAATACCCAAGGGCTGCTGTTTTGTCACTCTGACAGTGGTTTATAAAAGGCTGAGGAAACTCAGAAGGCTGCAGAAGCCGGGGCCATATATCTCCCGCTATTACATCCAGGCTAGAAAGAGAGGATTGAAATGACAATGAAATATAGCCTCAGCTCAGAGGGAGAAAAAGAACAGGGTCTAAAGAGGGACAGCTGAGTTTCCTCAGGAGCCTGCAGGGGCTGTGCTCCAAATCGGAGACAGATGCACAGCAGCCCTGGACACTAACCCTGCGTTATACAGCAAGCACACAGAGGTGAAGAGGAGAAGATATGTGGTTCAGAGAGGGAAGTCCTTAGAGAGAACGGCCTCTCCATGCCTTTGCTGATATTAGTCTGAAAGAACAAGGCGAAATTAGAGCCCTGCAGGGAGGGGGGGGTGCAAAAGTCCAAACTCGGCAAGGACCCCTGCATCATTAAGTTGTCAAGTGGACGGGAGGCCCCGAAATATGACTTGGAGTTATTGCCTGGGCCGGGGCTGATGATATAAGAATTACAGTACATGGATCATAGCCGGATCGATAGGTAGACAAAGTCATTATGGAGGGGCTAGAGTTCAATGCCTCCCTGGGGCTGCGAGCTGGGACAGAGGGCTTTTATTTATCACCCTGGCAATGTGTAACACACACAATACACAGGTGGGTAGCTGTGTGGTTATATTTTGCTTGTTGCTCTTATTTCCAAAGCTATCTATTCCAGCCTCTATTGATTGTTTAAGTCATGTGCCGGTGCAGAAATGGATCTATGCACGTGTGTCTTGACGTGGCATTTATTTGTCGACACGTTTGCGCCCTCATGAAGTACACGTGTGTCTACAGGTAAGCTAAATGTCCTGGTGCATGCACATCACTCAGTGGCGAACATTTGTCCTTCTACGCTCTCTGTCTTTGCGGCAGAGGGATGGGGAGCATGAGCAGGGCAGCATCGATCCTCTCTGTGCCGAGAGAAATTAGGCATGAAATTAAAGCTCCCATCAAAGGCCAGGGCCGGCGCTGTCACCTGATCCAGCACTATTTATACTCCCAGGAGATGATGATGCTGTCTCCATCACACTGATGATAACAGGACAGAAGGAAGAGAGAGAGACGGAGGTGTAGAAAGAGAGACTCTCCCCTCCATGCACGGTGCCACTGACCTGCCATCATTTATACTGCCAGGGCCCAAGTGCAAGGTTAGCGGCAGCCTGAGCCCCCATAAATCACTGCTCTGCTGGACGGAGAGAGGCCGGGGTCGAAGCCTCTCGCAGCCAAGCTCTGCTGATGAGAGAGTATTTATAGATCAGGAAGGAGAGAGGGAGGGAGGAAGGAAGGAAGAGGCAGGACGTGTGTCTAAGTGACTTATGAAGGCGTGTGCATTCCTAAAAATACAGGAATGATGGAAAATATTTATCTAAATTCAATCAGATCCACATTTGCCTTAGGGTTGATCACAAGTTACACTTTAGCACCTTATGTGAGGTGTTCTTCTGCATTTATGTGAAGTCAGTGAGTGCAGAGACGTCACAGAATTGTGAGGAACTCAGCAGACAGTAGGGGGAGCCCATTACCCACACATCAGACCTCACATGTTGAGTTAGCCGCTTTCTTCACACTGGTACACTTTGACTAGATTAAAACAGCACAACTGCTTTTCATCCTCGCTACAACACATTTCCAAATAGTGGAAACAGAGACACAACCGGCCGGTCACTGACATTTGACTAGGATGCGATGTTCAAAACTTCCAAATCCACAATTTTGAACTCACATGTTTTCTACAGTCACATTCTGTTGTACACAGTCCCTGCCAAGCACAGTGTTTTGACAACAGTACAGGGAGCCCAGCACGGTGCTGTAATAACCAGTGGCCAAAGATTGTCCAGGCTAAACACTGGTTATGGTTAGCCACAAGATGACTGGCTGTCTCACTTTTGTCTCTTCAGCCTTTGCATGCTGCTGGTTTGATGCACGGCGTCCACCTCTCCAGCAAAAATAAACTGTGGCGCCATGCCAGATTTTGAAGAAAGAATTACTTAAAAAGATGGATTTCAGGATCACTGCTGCTCCTGTTGCTGCTCATTTGTGATGTGATGTAGATTTGAATGTTAACTAGAAGAGTTCTGTAAATTGGTAAATCAGTCTGAAAGTCTGCAATGATGATACTAATTGTGCGCTCCATGTGCAGTGTGTGTGTGTGTGTGTGTGTGTGTGTGTGTCTGAGAACAGGGGTAGCAGCATCATGGAGGTCAGAAAAACAGGCTTGTAATTGGTTCAAATCCAAACTGGCAGAGACGGAGAGTCACTAAGTAGGCCTACATTTAGTGAGACACTGTACACTTTAACTATTATTTACCAGTAAGTATTTCACTTACTTCATTATATTCTGAGATACTTTATTTAATACTAGATTTCACAGGAAGATAATGTATTTAGTCCCCTATATTTATAAACTACGCAGAGTAAAAATGAATATT
>JAPMOB010027189.1:0-25372 GCA_029875015.1 Lepomis gibbosus | reverse complement strand
AACCAAGTCCAGTTGCCCTGGACTTTAACCTTCGTTGGATAACTATGACCTGGATGACTGAGAATCTTCATGACATATTTATGAGAATAAATTGCACTGAATGCAAGTAGTGTATTACTTAATATGAGAACCGAAAAAACTGTACAACATATTTGAGGCGTTCTTTTGCATAAATCGATATCTCCGTTTGTGTTTATTATCCTAAATCTGGTTATTTTTTCACGCTGCAAATAATCTTAAACTTTTTGGGTTTTTTTCCACACTTCGGGGAAAGTCAATCAAACAGGTGTTGTTTATAAAACTCAAAGGTAATATTTCGATTCATTTTACAAATTGTAGACCTATTCATTTCAAACCATTTCATCCTTCTTCCATGCCAGTGGCACATTCTCTGTCCTTACCCCTTAAAATACATTCTATTTTATTCTTACTATTATTTCATTATTTATTAGCTCCTCCCAATGTTTGAAACAGTGAAGTTATCACCTGAATAAAATTTAAAGCAAAACCGATAAACATTTTCCATCCGTAGTTCTTCAAATCTAAAATTAATAGACATTTTATTTTCCTGTTTCTCCACACAACACTGCACAGCTTCATGGAATGCAATGAAAAGAAGAAACAGACTAAGTAAAAAAAAAAACTTAAAGAGGGGGATGTACGGTGGCTGTGAGGGTCAAAAAACAACATTTCAGAAAACACATAAGAAAAAAATTTGAAATGTGTTTACTGAAATTTTGTGTTTGGAACCTCAGAGCCACCATAGGGATGAGGGCAGAGGAGGTCAGACGAAAACACTTCAAATAGGGACATAGAAAGAAAGAAATAAAGACTGATGGAGGAACTGGAAAAGACGAGGACGAAGAGAAGGTATGCAGTGAATAATTAAATTGGACAGGACATACACGTAAACCAAAATGCCTTTTGGTGTGACCAAGTATAAAGAATCTTAAATTGGCACTGAATTCATGAACAGTACACTATTGCAATTCATCACATCCTACATTCCAGTCCTGCACAGAAACCTGCAGGCTTCTACATGTGTGCCTGCCCTATTCAGATACATCCTCTTACTCATGCAGCTTATTTCATCATGGAATGAGCTGGGCTGAGCCACCAGGCTCCATAAACCTGTCACTACTGACAGGTCTATAAATCTCATGGTGATAGAAAAGGTTGAACATGATTGATAACAGGGGCATAGCATGGGTACATTCACTGAAAATCAGTTTCTTTAAGTTAGCAGCCAACAACATTTAGGGGACTCTCACACTTAAATAACACTACAGCAAAAGCAAACCAGAAGGCTGGTTCTGTGTTTGACCCATCCTTCCACCCCAGGATCCTCCCTATGGACTTCACTCTACTTCACCTGACTTCCTTTGTTGCTTAATTTTTATGGCCAATAGAGGTGGCCAGGGCTTGACATTAACACCCGCAACCCCGCAAATGCGGGTGGATTTCAACCGTGGCGGGTAACACAGTTGCTCCCACTAGCCACTTTGACAGGTTGAAAAGTTGTCTACTCAAAAGGCATCAGCAATAACAAACACATTGCAATGTGACACTATGACACTACAACTCCCATGAGTACTATCTGCATGTAGTGTTTGATCGTGAAGCCTATCGCCTTCTGTGAGTGACCAGTGACACTGTAAATAAGAAAACATTGTGGAGAAGTGAACCGGTGGAGCTTTGTAATGAAAGCACTAGAACAGCTAACATTCCAATAACTCCTAGAACAGCCATAGTCAACTTTAATCAGATAAAAAATAGTTTCCCAACAACAAAAAATGCTGTGTGGCTAGTAACTTTAGAAAACCACTAGCCACAGTGGCTGGTGAGCAAAAATGTTAATGTCAAGCCCTGGAGGTGACCGCCTAACATAAATGTAAGTATAGGTCCTAATATGGTGCAAGAAACCAGAAAGGGTTTTCATCACCACAGATCCCCTACAGTATGTTACTGATATGCCTGTGTATGAGGTTTGAGCTTGTGTGAAAGACAACACCTAGGAAAAGAACCAAGGAAAGCAACCAAAAAGATTTATGTGTCATATTATGGCACAGACACTTAAGGTGCAGTCTTTTTAGGTAGAGTCAGGATCCATTTACACTTTATTTAGGCCACATGTCAATCATTACAAAAAACAAATCATTTTACACTGTGTTCAGGCCAGATGCCAAACAATGACGAAATTAGGAAACCTTTTGCTTGGAAAACTTTAAAGAAAGATTGCAAATTCAAATAGTATTTAGACTGAGTTGGCTACTGGTCATGAAATGTAATAACTTGAGGGAATCAATGTATGAATACAAAGATGATGTAAACAGCTTTGGATTGTAATCAATGTATTTAGATATAATGTGTTTAGTTACATTTACTGTATCCACCAATGTGTAGCTCTCACCAGGGTGATGTGGACACTGTTTCTATACAGAATATTTATGTAACTATACCTGTAATATCTAATATTGGTACCCTTTGTAGTGGTTTATTTTACACATAACATGCACATAAAATATATTTTAATAAATTGCTCTCACATGATACATTATCTCACACCTCCACTGTTTTAAGCATAGAATAAGTAATTTTGTTGCACTGAATATGAAAGATTTTAGGCAGTCAAGATCTCCCGAGTCAATGTTTTTTGTTTTTTTTTTCAGTAGAACTGTATTTTGTAAAATACTTTATATATTAATGAAAGAATTCAGAGCTCTTATTGAGTTTCAAAGGGAGTTTTAAAAAACAGAGTTAGCCGTAGAAGTGATGGGTATGGTGGCTCTCCTGGACAGGTAGAGACCTGTTTGGCCAACAGGAAGGGGAGAAGGGGGAGGAAGAACTGGGGTTAAGTTACGTGTGAGCTCATCTTGCCCCGGGCAGCATGGTCAAAGCTCAACTAAAGCATGGAAGGTTGACACACTAAAATGATCCTGATGAATATTTATACAAAAAATGTATACAGCTTACATGCTGTATAAAATATCAGTTAGAGCTATCTGTACAGTGCTACGAAAGTGCTAAAATTGGAGAAAACTACTTCTGGAAGTAATTTACCATGCTGTTAACGAACGTGTAGTCGCTGAGGATAACCTGTTGTTTGGCTGTCAGTACATATCGTGAAGGGTTAAAGGTCAAAGAGTAAGGGTTAGGGGCCAGAGAGATGAGCAGTAAAGAAAGAGAGCTCTACACCCTTGGGGCCTGGTATCATGTTTATTATGTAAACACAGACCCAGTATGTGAAGCACACACATAATACACAAAAGTATGACTCAATGCCCAGACACACACTATACGAATGGGTATAAATATGAGATGTGTTTGCAAATTAGGTATGCTACTAGATGTCATGAAGCATAGCTTTACGGGTTAGCCTCATTCTCACTCAGATTTTGTTCTTTGTGCTGCTCCAGATGGGCTCCACTTTCAGGAGTTTACAGTAAACAGGGTTGTCGGGGGGACAGGCCCCCTCAGCAAAGCCTTCCTGATTCATTATTTAATCTAATGATCGGTCAGTTCACTACTCTGGGCCAGATGTTTAGAGTTCCTCTGACTTCTCTTCTAGTGCCACCATGAGCTTGACAGTTTTGGTATAGATTTCCATGGTGGACAGAAGATGAATCAATATGACATTAGTGAACCCCTGACTTAAATGTCTCAACAACTATTGGATGGACTGTCATGAAATTTGGTACAAACATGATCACATGTATGTATATGTATGTATAGAAATGCCCAAATGTATTCTAGATTAGCAAGATTTTCTGAGAACGCGTTGCTTCTCTCCAGACAATGGTGAACTGAGAGGCAGGCACCACACTGTAGGTTTTATTTTGTTTTTTTACAATTTTCATATGCTTGTGCACATGCCCAAACTAACGAGTGACCACTCAGTGTCAAAACAGAGACAGACACAACATGCTGGACACTCAGGTAAACTTCCACTGGAACGTTACAGTAATATTTTATCAGCTTTACGATTAACTAATCCATTCACTTTAACAGCTAGACCGTAGTAAATAATGTTACTGTATGGGTCTTTCACTATGTTGTTGTCCTGCAACGTTATGTTGAATTATTGTATATTATGTGGTTCACATAAGTTACAGCGATTGAGACCTGCGAAGAAACAGTGTACCTGAGTATGGGTAATACCACAATAAATCTAAAGGGAGCTTTATGAAGCAAACAATGACAGAGCCATGATAATCTGGTTGCCCCCACTTCATTGAAGGCTAAAATAAATACTTTTTCATTATACCCGTGGTACACAGGATAGGATGGATCGCGTTAGCTGTTGAAGTAATGTGACACACAATACAGCCATAGTATTTTGCAAAGGGTAAGGTTAGCATCTGGTTGGAGTTAGCCAACAAGCTAACGTTATCAAACTTGAACCCAAGCAGGAACCCCCAGGTCAGAAAAAGAATAAATCTATATTCTATCAAATGGCCAGCAAGGGGCGACTCTTCTGGTTGCAAAAATAATTCTAGTTTCATTAGAAATAATGGTAAATGACCCTACTTCTCACCTGATTTATTACCTCAGTAAACACTTTCATAATGAGTTTATGGTCTCAGTCGCGAGTTACATCTTCTTCAACATAGCATGATGTTCATTTATAGTCCCATTTATTTTAAAAATAGACCGTAAAGCACAGTATGCTTCAGGCAGGGACTATCTGTGATTGACACAGGCCATTACCATGCCGACCTGTTAATCAGGCTAGAAGTGATACATACGCATGGCACTGTGTAAAGTCAAGCAGCGCCGCTGATAAGACTTATAAGAGGTAAGCTGTTCCTTTTCTCTGGAAAGTACATTTTGTTTTAAGCCTGTTTTTCGCTAGACAAAATAATCATCCCTTTTAAAAAGACAGCTAAGGTGAATTACTGATGCACCTAGCTAAGCAAGCTAGCTCCAAACAGAACCGTTGACTCCACTGTCTTAGAGGTCAGAGGTCTCTCCATGACTTAAACGCCTTTCCGATGTTGACGATATTTTCGACCAACATCCATCTGATTCTCATTTGGCCGGACGGGATTCAGCACATAAAACTTTTCTGTTGTTTATTTTTGTCCTTTCATGGAGTCTGTGTTGTGTTGGGAGCCGGCAATTTTTTTGGGTTAGTGGATTCCATTTCCTTATCTCTCAGTGGGTGAGTGGCTCAGAAGCATGTATTGAAAAACTAAAAAACCAATGGATTTCATGAAACATCCAACCCAATTTTTTCACTTACAAAGCAGCATAGAGGGTGTTAATGGACAGCTAATGGTTCATTTTTATGTGAGGTTCTTAATAATAAAAAAATACACTAAGTATTGTGGCAGCTACATTTACTTAACTCCTCAGATACTCAAACAGTTATTTTAAGCCACAAGACTGACATCACCCCCTGAGTATCCGGAGGTTGCTGTTGTCAGGGCCTGTCTGTAAGCCAACAGTCATCATGGACCAACTATGTCCTGGAAAATACGCACACATCCCCATATGCACACTCACCCACCGACATGTGCAGTACATGTATACTATAAAAACATACACACAATATTAACAATCCCATTCATAAAACGGACAAGTTGACACGTAACATTAACCACAAGCAAGTCATGTACAAGCACAAGAAAAAGATTTAATCTCACTGCCAACAATGGCGTGTACATAAATTTCTCACATTTCATTTGAAGTAGGTGTGAAGACGTGCCAAACCCACAGCGTCTTCCAGAGAACTTTTAAATTCTTCAGTGACTCAGAATTATTGTATAATTACAAGAAGAATCCCCAGTGAAAACATTTAAATGCACTAACCTGCCCGGAAACACAACAGACAGATACAGGTAGAGACAAACAGGAGAACAGATAAAATGAAAACCACAAACACACGGCCAGCCTTAAAACATCCAGGGGGCACAAGGCCAAAGGTCATGGGGACTTGGTGACCATGAGGGGGTAGGTAAACGCTTAGTCTGATCCCCATGATTGAGCAAACAGCAGTCACTGACGGGACAAGGACAACTGACAGTTCATCACGGTGACTGACAGACGGTGACTCCGTCACCATGGTAAAGGACAGGCAGTGATAGATAAGCTGCTAGGAAATGTTTGTGAGGGAGCTGATCCATGCTGACATGCATAGAGGAGCAATTAAGTGCATAATGGGTCTGGGATTAGCAATCTAACCACGACATCCCTCTGCCTTGATGTGCGATAACACCCCTTCAGGGTATTCTTGGGACTCTATGTTGTTCGGTCTCTGTAGATACTTTAACTACTCTCTTTTGATGACTAATCTGACCTCTAACATGAAGGAGAAACATGTAAGGGGTTAAGGGTGACAGGTTATAATAACAGACAATTTACATGGTGAGTGTTAAAATCACAATTAGCCAAAAAAAGTGGTACACAGTGTCATCTTGATGGCAACACACAGATTGTGTGTCGCGTCTGGTTACCTGACCTATAGTCCCACCAAAATGGACAATAAATTAATTTTGGCCACTGAAAGAGTGCTAATTTAGTTGATGCTTGGCACACATGGATCCATCATTTGAATTGCACAAGTCCTCTAAATTACATGAAAAAATGCGCTATTTGTCCATGCCCTACAGAACAACACATAGAGGCATCAGATCAGGAAAAGCTTCTATGGGCAGGATGACATAATTTATTTGTTCCTTCCAAAAGGAGAACAAAGGAGAGAGGAATTGATGATGTCTTACATATGTACTTCACTACAAATGCAACTGGAGAGATGCATTAACCAAATTTTTGCACCAACCAAAAATACAATTAAGGTTAGCTGATGTCTCACCTTGTGTTAGTGATGGAGAGTATGTGTGTGCGTGTGTGTGCATTCAGTTAGGTGGGGCAACCGACATGATGCTACTTCGCCCTCAGCACACAAACCACAGCGTGGCTCACCTCCACATGGTAGCAATCGCTGCCAAAGGTTCTCTGGTACTGCAAACACAGCTGTGAACACAAAAGCACATACAGAGTAACCTGGCAGACCAAGCACACGTGACAGTGATGACACAACCCAAACTAAAATCTGGCAGTCGTCCCTGGTCTACCCGAAACACCTATTAGCTAACATGATAATCAAATAAAATCCTCAATAACAAGACAAAACATTCAGTCTAATATTATAAGTACAAGCAAATAATAAAGAATCTATACTTAAGAGTATTAGTATGTCAAGTACTGTGTTGTAGCAGCTTATTATTATTATTATGAAAATTCCTACATGTTTTGTATCAATGATACAGCAAGGTGTTGGAGCTCTATGCTTTATTCTATGGAGGTTTAAAAACAGTGAGGTCTCAAATTCAGAATTCAATCTGTCTTACTTATCTCTTTCCTCCTCCCTGTCCCCACTCTATCCTTAACTGTCCTCCTTTGCCTCTCTAGGCTCTTTCTCCTTTCCTTCCTGTCAAAATGGAAAGGAAAGAGAGATCATGCCACACAGAAAAGAAAAGGATTATTTGTTGGTTAAAAATCCTTAACGTCTCAACTAATCCGAAGTGTTTAAGTTCTGCTAAGCTTTCATAAAGGCAGGGGAATAACAGGAATGGCTGTGTGTGTGTGTGTGTGTGTGTGTGTGTGTGTGTGTATGTGTGTGTGTTTGTGAGTGTGAGAAATACTTCCTACTTTGATCCAACCCTTAATGAGGCTCTGCTGGTGGTTTCATACCTTGCGTCCCAAAACTGACCAATGGCACACAAGGTCATCGTCCAACCAGAGTGTGGGCTGATCCAATCAGAGGAAAGTACAGCAGGGGGGCAATGAGGTGGCCAGAAAACATGAGGAGGAAGAAGTGGAGGAGGATGAGGTGGAGGAGGAGGAGGTGAATTTGCTCCCTAAAAACCTTCACAAAACTCTTATAATGGAGCGTAATCTTATTCTGAGGAGCTTAGTGGGAATTTGCCCAGAGAAATTGTCTTATTATTATGACTTCTTTGTTTAGCAGATGCCCTTATCTCTGGGCTGTTAGGGGGGATTATTCTTTTATTCCACACTGCAACCCACAATACTGGGAAACTGCTTCCTCAGTAATCAGGTCTAAGTGCCCTTGTTTAATTCACTACGGTACTGTTACCAGCCGCAGCATGAAGTGTAATTATGACCTGGTACCGCACACTAGTTCATAGTTGAGGGGTTAAATGAAAGAATGGCCTCAACATTTTCAATTTGAATTATTTTTCAGCAGGAACCTCTTACTCTGTGGGAAAGGTTTCTGCATTGTTTTCTTTCAATGGGTCAGCATTCATTGGTGGAACCACCAGGCAGAGTTAGAATGTAAAATCTGCAAAAGTGTGGGCAGGGGTGGAAATGAACTGGTGGATTAAAAAATTTATATATTTACATATTTTTTTCCCCAGCCAAAATAATAAATTGCCTTTCTGTGTCAAATATACATTTGTTTCAGTACTTTTAATTGAGATAATAAGGTCTACAAAAACAAGACAAACTTAAAGAGGCCAGAGAGAAATTTAAAGCAAAATTATATTATTGCTATTAAATGTACTTAAGCCATAACAGTAAATTGTTTTCTAAATATACAAGATGCTTATTAATCATTCATTTTGTTGTTTTGGTTACTAAACCTAGTAAATTTTGCCACATTACAGTGGTAGCTAGCTAAATGCTATAAACACTCCAAGCACAACTTTTGTAGTTCCTAACACAAGCCGCTTTCACACTGCGTTATTTTCCAGGGGTATTACACCAACATGCCGGTGGCCTGCCAAGAATTGCATGCATCTTGGGGGTAGAGTAAGGCTATTTTATGCTGAGAAAAGAGGTGGATGCAAATCTCGGAGGTAGCCTACAACATCTATTCTGACAAATTATGCATCCACCTTTTAAAGACCTTTTTAGACACTTTGCTGTGCACACTGATCAAATGCAGCTATCAGAAGAAGAAGAAGATACTTTTATTGTCACATACACATAAATGTTGCGAAATTCGTTCTCTGCACTTTAACCCATCCCTCAAGGGAGCAGTGGGCAGGCGCCGCGCAGTGCCCAGGGACCAACTCCAGGTTTTTTATCAGTGCCTGGTCAATTGCACTGACTGAAGAACCAACATGTTTTTGATCACCACATAGTTTTGCTGAATCTCAAGGAATGCTATTTCTACTGAGTAATAAAATCTTATCAACTCTAAACATTCATAAAATATATATTTCAAATCATTTGTCACCAATGATGAACCCCACAAAGGAAGTTTAAAAGCAGTATTTGGAAAAACCCCACCTCGGTGTGCTGTATCAAAGGTATGGAGCTGGAGAGGGGGATCCCATTTGATCCGCTTCTGAGCCGGGAATGTCTGACGGTATGCCAGTGTTGTATTGACACATAGCGGTTTCTACGCCGCTGGTTCCTGATTCCGAAGCTGGACCACTATATGAAAGCACACAGGGTTCGGTGTTACGCCACAAACGCTTGTTCAGTTTGAATGAGCGAATAATGGCAAATATTTTTTCTGCGTTTATTGCAGGATCTTCACATGAAAGCGTCTTTCTCTCCGCACTTGTATTGCCCACCCCCTTACAAATCTACGCCAATCAAACACAAGTAACATGAAACAAACATAGAAAACCACCAATGAACCCCCCTTATCTGTGTGTTACATGATTTTAGATCCCTTGGTACAGCAAGGACCAATTTAAATGCCACATGCAACAAACAAGAACGCCGCTCTGCTGTTAGTTACCATCAAATACATATTATACGACATGCAACATGTTTGTTTAAACATACTGGATCAAATCCTGGATGCCAAAGCTTATTTTGTTTACTTGTTTATGTCAAACAGTTTCGCAGGAACAGTACAGGAAGTTTTGAAAACACAGTTGAACAGAAACTTATCACACGTATCATCTGACCTCTATGACTCATCCTATCTGCTTCTCCTAGAAGCATTTAAATAACTATAGCAGGCAGATTACTTGTGCATGAGCAGCTGTTGAGGTATGAGATGCTTAACATTAAACATATGACACGTTATCTGAATGCAGTTTTATGGGCTTTGTTTTATACTTTTCAGTGTATTAATCCACCAGATCAACACTGTGGCTTTAACACCAATGAGGCCCTGGTGGCCTTCACAACCAACCAGAATAGCATTATATCAGTATAGGTAAATGGCCCTTAAATCCTGCTTTTCAGCTTAAAGATGCGTTGGGGGCAGACTGACAAGCATGGAGAACAGGGGAACTAGCCGCTTTCACACAGAGATTCAGCAATAATCACGGAAAGAATATTCGTCAATATGTCACATTCGCTCATTCATGCTGAACAAAATATTGCGGTGTAATCCCGCAACCAAGTGCGTTTTCATGTAGCGCCCCGGCTTTCCGGGTTACCTCCAGTCCGCCTATGCCGCGGCTCCCGGAGTTCATCTGGTTAATTTTCAAAAAAAACACCCCATGCAAATTCCCGATCGTAAAACAAAAATAAACACTGTCATAACAGACAAAAAAGAAACCATTTAACTACGTAGCCTACTTAAACATAGTAGAAGCACAAAACCAAGCACTGATTACCAAATCAATAAAATCCAAACATGTCAGCAAAATCGGGCAGGCAAAAGGCTCTTATTCTGTGCTGCTCCCTGTGGATATGCAGCCTGAAGTTGACGGAATGAAACAGGAGCAGAGAGAGCTGTAGAGAAGGTAGTAGAAGATGACATATAAACAAGTCGATGCTGAGACACTTCCAGTGGACACTGATGCCGGGCTGGGTACCTAACGAAGCAGTGGTGTCGTGTAGACAGTAAAACCAGAGATTTTGTCTTGCAACGCCAGAGTGTGCACTGTTATCTGCTGTGTTTGATGTCAGATTGTGCACCACTGCCTGCTTTGTTTATCATTTTAACAGGCTCTGATTGGCCAACATGGCTTTACTGGTTAGGGTCATAGCTCTGCCTGGTGGTTTGGCATGCTCTTGACAGCGTTTGATAGCGTGTTTTTGCGTTTTCGTGTAAACAGATTTTTTTTTAGACGAAAGAGGAAAAACTCCCTTTTCTTATTTGCTATGGTTTAAATAGCAGTTCACAATGTTACACCTCATTGGAAATAGAGACATCCCTTTCACCCGTGAGTTCATCGATCAGTCAAACGAGGCCAACTGGGTTTTCATGATTTTAGAGCAATGGTTATCGTAACTACAGTATATAGTACCTGCAGACGTGAATGGCAGAACTTTTTTTCATGAAGTGGTAAAAATAAAGTTGATGTCTACAACTCTAGATAAAAGGAGGTATTTAGTGCATGTCATCTTTTTTTAACGTTCAATTAGCTGTAAGGATGTTCTTCTGTTTCTTGTTGTCTGTGATGCTAATAGGAAATGTGACAGAGACATATATATGGGTTAGTGCACAGATAAGTGTAAAGAAAATTAGACTGGCAACATGTCTTTGAGTGTAGTTGTACAAAAATGTATTAAAAAAGGACAAAAATGCTGCAATTCAACTAGATAACCACTAGACAACAGAGATGGCAACGAAAGTGGTAGCATAGCTACAGATCCTTGAGTCTGACTCCCACAACTTTTTTTGGTTGCTACTAATTTAATTTTTCCTGATTTCACTATGCTGCTAACAAGACTTAATCGGAAGGATCAAAATACTGGATCGGCTGCAACTGATGAAGGTGTCAGTGAGCTTAATGAGGCGACTATCTAGCCCCCTAGGCAATCTCAGGAAATCAATCCTGTGGATTGTAAAGCTTCTTTTTCTTTGCTTGAAGCTAAACTTGACTGTATGCAACAGACTTCGTCTGATCATGCCCAGAAAATCTCAGCACTTGAGACCAATGCTAATCTACAGGACGAGCGTATTTTAACTCTGGAATCTTCCTGTGCTTCGTTGTCGGTGAATAACGCTAAATTGCTGGCTAAAGTGGCTGATCTGGAATTGTGCACACACCGCAATAATATTAGCCCACTTCCTCCTTCCTAGGGCTTCTGATGGAAGTGTTCGGTGGGAGTGTGCTGGGTTCTCCGCAGGACTGCGACATGGCTCACCGTGCTCACTCTGCTAAACCGAGCCCAGGTCAGGAACCTAGGCCAGTAATTATATGCCTTCTCAGGTACCAGCTGAAAGCGTCTATCATTCGTGAAGCCAGAGCTAGAAGGGGAAGGTTTCAGTACGGTGGGACATCTGTCGCAATCTACGAGGACTACACACCAGAAGTAATGGAACAGCAATCAAAGTACCGTGAAGTTATGTCAGACCTCCATAAACTTGGACTTAAGCCTTTGCTACTCTTTCCTGCTAGACTTTCCATCAATGCGAAGGAGGGAGGTAGGAAAATGTTCTCCTTCGCTGATGAAGCCAGAGACTATGCAGCCTCACTCTATACTGCTAACTACAATTTTCTGGTGTTATCGTTATTGTGCACTGCAGCTTTGGGCTTTGTAGTTTGATATAATTCCGCTATTCACCTGCATTGATATGTTATATTGCTCTTTTCAAGGCTTGCTTGATTATTCTGTTTGAATAATGTTTTCTTGTTGCTGGTGGCTGTTTTTTTTGGTCTGATGCCTGATCTGATTTGTCCTTTTGCCCCGCTTACACGGTAGCGTGAGTCTTTAGTTTGGCTTTCCATAATGGAATAATCTTTATTGTTTTTTTGTGTTGTTGGTCATTTTTGTCCTTGTCTGTTGCTATTGCAGCTATTTTCACAATCCCCTTTAACACTTTTCAATATGGTCCCCTTACATCTACTTCTCATTGTCAATGGATTCAGTTAAAGGTCTAAAGGTCATCTGCATCCATATTAGGAGCCTTGCTTCAAAAATTGATTTTCTAAGAGCCTGGGTTACTCAACACAAACCTAACATCATTACCATCTCAGAAACCTGGATAGTTAATACAATTTCTGAAATCAATGATTATGCACTGTATAGAGCTGATAGACTGTCCAGAGGTGGTGGGGTGGTCACATATGTTGATGCAAAACTTATTTCTGAATGTATTACTCTTGAAGTAGATCCAGTTAACTTTGAACGTATTTTTATAAATATTATCTTTCCTGTCAGTAAACTCTGTCTAGTGTATTTTGTCTACAATTAACTCATTAGGCAGGCATAAAGAATTAATTATTCTTAGTGATTTCAATTGCAACTGGCTTGATCGTTCTTCAGCTGGTGATAAAAACTTATTAAGTAGTGTAAATCTCACACAACTTCTTAAGGATACAGCCGGTCCTCATCCTTGCTGGACTTGATATTGGTCACTAATCCGGACAGAACATATAAATCTGGCGTCTTATCTGATTGTTTTAGTGATCACTCTGTCATTTATTGTGTTTAGAAAATCAAAATGTCACATTCTCCTCCTAAATGTATTAGAATACGTCATTGTAAAAATACTAATGTTGATTAATTGGGACAGGTTCCAGCTAATTCCTTTTGTTGAAGATGCATACAACTTTTTTCACTCTGAACTCACCAATGTAATCGATGAACATTTTCCGTTTAGAACTATAAAAGTTAAAGGGAAGCACTTACCTTGGATCAGTTCTCATCTAATCAATCTTTTTAAGGAAAGAGATAAGGCATGGGCCAAAGGCTATTGCCTTACTAAATATGCCTCTGAATGGGATCTTTATTCATAGTTTTCATGTGACGTCACACTCCAATGAAAACGCTCTCCCTTGGAGGGCAAAAAGACGTTTTTCTGTTGCCTGCCAACCAATAGGCCTATGCAAGTGATACACTGTTACTTTGAGTTTGTTACTTTTTGTGTTGCCAAAATTCTGGATGGTTGTTGTGCTTTCGGATTTACTAATTGAGGAGACAAGCCTGAGCTGTGTTAGGTGAGGGACTCCCCAGAGGTAAAACAGTAAACATTACCGCAGTCAAGTGGCGGCAGGGACCTGGCGGTTATTAACACTAGAAATGCGGCAGCGGATGTTGTAATGTTATATGGATCAGATATGTCCAACGCTTGCAGTTTGTGTTCATATCTTTCTTTCTCTTAAGTTTAAAGGTGATCCAAATAAAATTTGACATCTTTTGCGGCGTCTCAATGGGGGGCTCGCGGTGTGAGCCACTATGTTGGTCCGTTGTTTTGCCCTCCAGGTCACCGCTCATGTCACATGACTGAAAACTATGAATAGATATCTTAGGAATCAATGAAAAACTCAAACCCGGAACGCTAAATCTAGTTAGTGATTGCTTTCTCCATGACTTTCATAACCCTAGACAGTTCTGGAATCATTTGAATTGGGTTCTCAATTCATAGTTTTCATGTGACGTCACATTCCAAGGAAAACTCTCCGTTGGAGGGCAAAAAAAGACGTTGGCTGTGTCTGAAATCCCCACTCATTCGCTACTCCCTACCCCCTATGTAGGGAGTTGTATCTAGAGCACTATATAGTGAGCTCACTCGCATTATTAAAACAATACTTTCGGACACTACACCGATTGTTATTTCGGCGGTATTAATTACGTCATTACCGTCGGACAATAAGTTTTTTATATCAGCACAATGCATGATGGTATATAGGGCTTGGTAAGTGACCGTCGGTTGTACACTGCTTTTCAAAATGCATTCTGGGATACATTGAGTGGACTATATAGGGTATAATAATTATGCACTATGCATTCGGACAGCACTACAAAATGGCGAGCTCACTATATAGTCCACCATATAGTGAGTAGTGGGTGATTTCGAACATGTTGAGAATTTATTTTAGAGAACATATTATTTGTAAGGATTAATAAATTGAGAAATAAGTTAACATTCATATTCATAAAACTGTTAATCTGTTAAATATGTAGTTAAAAGGAGAACTGCATTTCATTTCATTTGGCCAAAATGCTGGATGGTTGTTGTAGGTAGGTAAACACAAACATTACCGCAGTCAAGCGGCGACAGGGACCTGGCGGTTTTAATGGTAGAAATGTCACATATATATATATCATATATCTTAAGTTTAGATGATCCTAATAAAATTTAACTGCTTTTGAGGTGTCTCTATGGGGGAGCTGCGCTGTGAGCCGCTATACTAGTCTGTTGTTTTGCCCTCCAGGTCACAGCATGACTGAAAACCATGAATAGGAATAGCGAAACTCCTGTGAATCAACTTAAAAGCAACAATGTTACAGATTTTGATCATTCTCTTATTGCTCATGTTTTCAATCAGCATTTTACCGATACTGGTGACTCCAAACATATTTATTTCTATGGTAATGATGATTTCTTGACCTTTTCGTTTACCTCTGGGTCATTCAAATTTAAGAAAATGCTATTATCAACCTTTCCAAATCTTGTGATATGGTGGATCATTACATTCTGCTTGACAAGTTTTATTCAGTAGGTTTGAATCAAAATGCTCTATTATGATTTAATTCTTCTCTCCACAATAGACAGCAATGTGTTGCTTTTCAAGGTTCACTGTCTGATTATTTATTAGCTGATAAGGAGGTTCTTCAGGGATCCAGTCTAGGACCACTTTTGATCTCGATTTTCATTAACAATTTATCTCGCATCTGTTCCATCTCCAAGGTTTATCTTTATACTGATGATACTGTCATTTACACTGCTCACTCTGGCATTCACTGTATTCTGAACACGTTACAATCTGACTTTATTATGATTCAAAAATGGCTTCACAATAAAAAAAACAATATTTGCGAGGAGGCACAGACGACCTTGCGCTCTTAATCAGCATCTTTACTTTGAAGATGGGTCTTCCATGGTTAAATTGGAAACATTTAAATACCTTGGACTGTGAATTGATCCTGAGCTTACCTTTAAACGTCATATTGATATTACATCTCAAAAAGAGCATATGGTTATCTCAACTCACTTTACAGATCTGTTAATTGTTTTACATTTGAAGTCAGGAAAATGTTAATCTCTCAGTTGATATTGCCTATTATTGACAATGCTGACATCATCTACATGAACACTAGTGACACTGTTCTTAAGCCACTTAATGTGGTCTTCAACTCTGTAGATTTGTTCTGAGGTGTCCTTTTAAAACTCATTATTGTGTAATGTAAGAATCACTAAATTGGCTTCAGTCTTATTGAAGAAGAGACTTCTATTGGTTCCTATTTATTTTCAAATATGCCTATTTCAATTGTCCTCAATATCTGAAAGAACTCTTGGTTCCTTGTAGTTCTACATATCCACTTAGAGATATGCAATATCTTGTCTTTACTGTACCAAGAATTTTCTCAGCTGCTGGACGTAAATCTTTTCAGATTGTAACAATCTCATTCTTCCCTGGAGATCCATCCAATCTTTCCGAGATTTAGATTATCTATATTTAATTATCTTACCAGCGTGTGTGTCATGTTACTGTAGTTGCCCCATGTTTTCACTTTGATTTACCAAATTAATTTTGCATTTTTAAAACTGGCCTGACATTCCAGACCAATACAGATTCATCAAAACAAAAGAGCAAGTTCCTTGAACAATTAAATGATATCTAATAATGGCAATGGGTGTGGTTTTCAGATGTATGATGGTTGTAAGAAAGAGAGTGAGAGAAAGAGAAATGGGTTTTGTGGGCTAATAACGTTGCCAAAGTGCTTTGTCTGTTGTCTCATTGTCTCTGAATCCCAAGGACAAACTGTGGCAGGCAGTCACTGTCTGTCAGCTAAAGCCTTTTTCATCCTCTAATGACTAGATTCATTATCTACCACAAGCCACACCAAGAGGAACATACACACACAAACACCATGACAGCCTATATGGGCCTACTCATCTGTAACAACATATAAATATGTTCCCACAAACACGGAATGTCACTTCCGCTAAATGTAACCAGTGTAATCAGTCTCCAGGTGGTTTTCAGTCTAAATGTGTTGAGGCTAGTACAGCACAAAAGGGACAGAAATATGCAACAGCTGTTGCAGTGTTTATCCATCACATTCCTCTTCTTTACACCACTTTTTCTTTCTTCACCTCACATCTCTCTTGCTTTCATTATCCAACACTTGTCCCACTACCTTCCTTATATCTCATGAGGATGCTCTGCTGCTTCAGATATACATACAGTATCTTGTAGCAGAAAGGTGATTTTTAAAGTGGACAGTTGCAGCCTTGAAGCATCTTTGTGCAAGATATAAAAGCTTGATCTAGAGTCATGAATGTAAAAAAAACACATTTGTTTTCTCTAAGTCCCTCTCTCTTTCCCCTCCCTTTTCTTTTTATCTATTCAGCCAACATTTTTTGCATCCTTCCAATGGTTTTACCCTCTTGGCTCACTGCTAAAGGAAGTACCTATCTTAGGCTGACATCAGTAAAATCAGTAAACCTCTCAAATAATTTCATGTGAGCTTGTTGTGTTGCATTAGCGGTGCACCTTTACCTTAACCATTAAATTTCTTAACCATTAATAACAGTATGAATTAAAGCTGATCACATCTGTGGCCTTCTTTAAAGTCCATGATAAAACTAAAAACAATGTGTTTGTAGTTTCATTTACAAAACATGTTTCTTAAACTTCTGTTTCATGTATGGTTCATATAATTAATTAAGTTTTAACAAGCAAATGCCACCAGATAATGTGATGCTGCTACATGCACCCCACCCACCAGTTACACACATGCAAAAATGAGCCCACACATGAAGCCAACCACAAAAAAACAAAACAAGGTGTGCGATACGCTACAACTGGAGAAGATAAAGTAGAGCTGAGTGATGGTGGAAAATCACTTTTCCTGATTGGGCAGGTGCTCCAACTCGGTACAAAGAACATCTGTCACTCATACAGAAAATGACTGGCAAAATGATTGTATGTAACAGCAGATATCCAGGAACCTGTGAAACATGGACATCTGAGTCCACTAAGCGGATGCAAATATGTACACAAACACATATATCAAGATACAGAGGGTTGTAAACAAAAATGGACACACACACACACACACACACAAACAGAGAACCATGTCTTTAATCAAGCCTAGTGCATCTGTCAACAATGCTGTGAAGACAGGGCTTCACCACAGCATAGAGGCCTCTGTGTGTATGTGTGTGAATGGACATGACCAAATAACACACCCCTCCATCCATCATGTTGACAGGACAAATAAAGTGACACAGCTCTTTAAGAAAAGAGGACACATAGTCTGACTTTACAGGAAGGACTGGAATACAGCATCTGTAACTGTGCTTGATATAAAATGAAAGCCTTTGTGTTGTTAATATTGAGTATATATATGAGTTATAAATCATGAATATACAGATGCCAACAAATTATTATTTTTTATGGCACTTGACTAATACCAAAAACAATCTCTACAATACTTACAGTCTAGTCAGGAAGATATTTGTCATAAACTACATGCACACATACATAGTTATATGCAGTAAAAACAAACACACACACACAAACAGGTTTCTCTTGGCACACAGTCAGATGCAGGCGGAGATGGTACAGACAGGCTTTGATGTGCAAACAGATAAAATACATAAACTGTCATGATAGTGTCCGTTTAAAATGAGATATATCAAAGAGTGCGATAATGGAGATGATTGGCAAATTGCACAGATAATAATGAAGAAGCTCAAAACCCAAATTGGGGGTCAAATATATGCTTTCAACTTTGCAAAGGAAAATCTTGTGAAATAGTCAATTCTTACTGATTAAGAAGGTTTCAAGAATCTCTGGATGTCTTAAGCAGCAGTACTGTGAGAAAACAGTTGTACTCAACCAAATCTGAAGGATTACTCCTGACTGGGAGTGTTTATCCTTCCCAGAGCTACAGAGATTCACTAGGTGTCCAAATAATTTTATTCTGCACTCATCTATTCATGTGTGAAGATTCTATTGGATATTGGTTTAAAACAAGACACTGTGCTTATTACCCAAAGTCACGTTACATGTCATCCAAGTCACATGAAACACTTTCTAAAGAGATAAAACAAAATAAAGATAATCTTGACCTTAGGTTTCCAGACCAGAGAGTTCAGGTTTATCAAGGCAGCTACGTTAGTCAGTTGACCAAGCAGACAGAGAGGAGAGACAGAGATTGAGTTCTTGTTTTGGAGAGTCACAGGCTGTCACCTTTGGCTTACTTTAGCTCAGCAAATGATCACTGTGTGACCTGCGGAAACCCTGTGTAATATTACCATTAAAGCCAAAGGAAGAAAGTAAAAACAAATAATCAAACACTTTTTCAAATGGAGTAGCCAGTAAAAAAAAAAAAATTTAATTATTTATTTATTTATTTTCTTTTATTTTTTTCGATAGTCTAAATAATTCCTGAATGACAATTTCACAAGTAAAGTGAAGTAGACTCTTTCTGGGGTTGGAGTTGCAGTGTTGGAATCAGTATGTGGGTCAACATCCTGATTACAGTTCAGCAGTTCAGCATCACATTCCACTTCTGTTACAGTCAGCTGTAATTAGCATGTGGGTGTGTGAGTGTATCTGTCTGTCTGTGCACCTGCCTATCAGCCTCTGTGTGTAAATGTAGGTGAATAGTGACCTTTTATGTCTATATGATTTTCAATCTGCTATTTGGCGATGAAAATACACATCAGGAAATAACTAAATTTAATTGTGACAGTTAAAAGTAGAAAATATGCCACTGAAAGAGCTATGCTCAACTATCCAACTCAAACTTCAAGTCAATGCCCTCACTGCAGACCCCTCAAACTGTGGTGACAACTTGTTCTAACTGTTACGCATGGCTGTAATAAACAATAAGTAGAGGTTGCAAACCAGAAACAAAAGCAATCGTATGGATCTAAAGACCATGGATCTGAGAAAAACAGAATGAAAAAAAACCCAGAAAAACAGAAATGTGTTTCAAGTGGGCAAGTTGCTACCAGCCTTGCTTCCTCGCATTATTGGGATATCTGGGAGAGATGCATGTGGGGTAAACGTTCACTACATCAGAACTTTGAGAAATTGAGGAAGTTTTTCCAAATGTTGCTGTTGCTATTAACCTTTTCTTAGGCGATCAAATTTGCAAAAAAAAAAATGTTGATGGCAGCATAACTACGACTACTGTAATTTTGTAATGATATGGCAAACTAATTTATTAGTTGTGATGTTAGCTATAGTAGCAGGCAGTAGTAGCGGTTTACTAACACCTTTACACTGTGTCGTCGTTCTCTCTGTATCATGGTATTTGTCATGGTATTAGATTTGTCCAGAACCACATACCCCACCTTTAAAAGCATGGCAGGCATGGGGGAAACTGCAGAATCAGGTGAAAATATTTTTTTGTGTGCACCATAGCCTAACACTTCAAACCATGTAAGATTGTATGCGTACGTGCCTATTTGTCTTCCAGTGTGAGTGTGTTTACGTGAGAGCCTATCAGCCTGTGTGTGTGTGTGTGTGTCAGATGTATCAGGTGTGTATCAAATTCAGCCTTGGCTAAGGGTGCTGATGTTAAGTTTTCTATGGATGTGGGTTGGAGGATTACCTGCATTACCTCGGCCTGATTCCTATCACCTGTACCAGCTCTCCAAACTACATAATCACTGACAAGATGAAAGCTTCTCTTCAAAGCTTTTTTTATAAAATGTGTTGAAAACATTCAAAAATGCAGAGAAAATTTTGATCCATCTGTCCATCCAACGTGAACTGCTTATCATGTGTAAAGGGTCGTAAGGGGGCTGGAGCCAATTCCAGCTGGCCAGATGAAATTTAAAAAGCTTAAAAAATAAAAAAAATTCAGATGTGCAAGAGCGAGATAAAGAAAGTTGTCCCAGAGTCTAAAAGTGAAGAACAACTTTTTTCACACTCTTGCAAAGTCCTTTATTGGTTGTGATAAGACTATATGAGGTGAAATTGTAGTTCAGAGATATCATACTCTAGGCTTAATGTTATCATCTGGAGAGAAAGGTCATGGGGAGTAAGAAGGGAGTGAATTGCAGGGACAGTATGGGAAGGAGGCAGACAAAAGCAGAAAGCAAAGGAAGAGGCTTACAAGAGCATCATCAGCTAAATTAAATTGAGAGGGAAAGGACATCATGAGAGCGCGAGACAAGGAGGGAGGAACTGAGAAACTGTCACATAAATCTGCAGCTGAAAATAAATAAGCTGAGAGGCGAATGAAGAAAATGAGGGGTTAAGTGAAAAGACTTTTCACTTAACCCCTCATTTAATCTGTCGTCACACGGGAATAGCTGCCTCCTCCGTGATTCTATCACATCAGAATTTCAGGCTTCTCATACCAACATTGTTTTCTGTCTATCATTTCGCCTTCTTTCATCATCTATCCATCCAAGGGGCCTCCTCCTCCACACCTCTGGTCCCCGTCCACTGGGTTGTGCTGAGAGACAGGTTTAGACAGGCCTTCTCACCTCCATGCCCACCTGTTCACACAGCCGCCCAAAAAGGTGAATCCAAAAATGTTCAGTGCATGCTCTGCTGCGACGACACTGTCTGTACTGTTTGCCTGTCCACTTGCTGTGTCTATCGCTATGGGTGAGCTTCACAAAACTATTTGGATTAGGCTTGTCATCCTTTGGATCATCACCTATAACAGCTACGCTTTACTACCAGAGGTACACAGAAAAAAAATGGAATCACCTATTTAAGGGGAATCCTCCTCCAACTCCAGTCCTCCATGCCCTGGTGTATCAAACCATCAAGTGTCCTCCCAGCTGAAATACGAAAGAGAAAAAGGGGAAAAAGAGGTGGGGTACGCTGCAGGCCGAAAAAGTGACCCTTCAAACCCCCTCTCCCCTCCATCATCCTGTCTAATGTGCTGTCTCTCCGAAACAAAATGGACATACTCCAAGCAAAATGTCTAGCAGAGACAATCTTCAAGGAAGCATGCATCAGCGCCTAGACCGAAACCTGGCTTGATGAGGCTGTTCCAGACTCCGAGGTAGATCTCGATAACTTCGCCGTCTTCAGGACATATCGTATAAAGGAGTCGGGCAAGGAGAGAGGCGAAGGCGTCTGCATGTTCATAAACAACAGGTGTCCAATCACATTAGAGGCGGGGCGGGACAAATACCACACCATAACGGTTACTATCCTGGAACAAGGCTTCATCGATCCTCAGCTCTTGGGCGAAACTGTGGTTCTCGCCGAGATGTTTCCTCACCCACAAAATCTCATGAACCCACATACGGCGAGTCCATCCTTTCTCTCTACCGGCTTAAAACTTCCCTTCACACAGAGCAAGGGCCAGAGCAGAGACTCTACTCTGTGTTGACATTTTTTTTACATCCAGTAAAGTTAAGTAGAACTACTGCTACAACAGATTTTATGCACCATAGCAACCAAAGCAGTCGGAAAAAAGTTACACTTCAACAACGCCCACTAGCGCTTCCTGCTGGGTGTTTTCAGAAGAGCAGTTAGCGTTTTCAGCTGGCAAAAAAATGCTTTGGTGGACAAGGGCCCTAAGAGTGAAATAGTTTAGTGACCACTGAATTGTGGAAAAGGAATTTAAGTTACGATTTTGATCCGTTTGTTGAAAGTAAACAATGGAGAATACTGTTTTTAGCTTTGGATCAATAAATCTTGAAGAATTAAATTAAAAGATTTCCACAAGTGCTTATTCCTTTCGTGGTGAGTAGCAGACCTCCTCCCAATAGACAACAGTAAAAAGTAGAAAACGACTAAGTCAGCTTAAACAAGTCACTAAACTACTCTAAAGAAGCAGGCAAAGGAAAAGAAAGCCTGCATATCAGCCTATCACACCAACTACATCTGATATAAGCAGCCGGAGAGTTACGTAGTCTGAACACCATAACGACTTCAAGACTCCTGTTACAAGAGAGCAAGTCATGTAGTCTGAACAGCACAGCGATCTGCTGACACTCAAAGTCGTGTAGTCTGAACTAGGCATTAGATGACAAGCCTTAGTTGGCAGCAGATGCGGCAGCACCTATTCTAAAACAATGTCCTGAAAAATGATGGGGGAAAAGTTGTTTTTAATGAACCTTCTCCAGTCTAGAATGTATTCTCATGCTGTGGTCCGTAGACTGAATTCTGTATTTTAGAAAGATAACAGTGTAACATTAACGAGTCACATGACACCGGAAAATGGCTTATTGGGCCCAATTTGGACATTTCCGGTTAAGGGTGTAACGCCCTGTGGGGTCATGAATGGGTGTGGCCTCTCTTCCTTGTAGCGGTAGAGCTGATTGCAGTAACTCTGGGCACCTGGGCTAATTGCCTTGTAAAGTATTTGTAATTGTCTTCTCATTCTGCAAGGGGCTGCTGTCAAGGCCAGCTCAGATTTCCCTGCGGGCCGGCTCCCCGGTTTCCCCTTTAGTTTGGCTTTTTTTGGTTGGATTATTGCTTTGTGGTATTTATCTTGTTTTTGCATACTACAACACCTTCACACATATGCACTTATGCAACCATCAACACGCACAGCACTACTGAAACCACAGACTACCTACCTCATACTTTAATTATGTTAATTTGAAATGACTTAATTTGGCTTATTTTCATTAGATAAGCATATGTTATTAACTCCCTTTTGTTGTGGCCTTTTGAGCCAGGTCATAACAAGGGTGTACTCACTTTTGTTGCTGGCGGTTTACGCATTAATGGCTGAGTGATGTGTTATTTTGAGGGGACCGCAAATTTGCTCTGTTATACAAGCAGTATACTATTTTACATTTTATCATTTCTTCAGTGTCACATGAAAAGAAATAAAATATTTACAAAAAAGTAAGGACCATCCTGCTGGTACCCCTTTCTAAGACTGTTTCCTATTGTGGATGTTCATCATAGAGAAAGTAAACTGACTGTTGCACTATGGTTTGTGATTTGAAATGAGTGCTGAGGTCAGATGACCCAGCCTGCTGAATGGGGTCTACGACCATGCTAGCTTGATGAGGTCTCAAGACCTTGACTGGTTAATGATTGATTTGATGCTCTGGCGAGAGACTTGACTGATATCTGACATTACCTGAAAATACAGGACTCCTCTAAATGCAGAGAGCAGAGTACAAAGTAGCATAAATTACAATACTCAAGCAAAGTATTTAACCTCAAACCGACCCAAGTACAGAACTTTAGCAAATTTGCCTCGTCACTACCAGTATGCTTAATGTGTAGTGAATAATTTACAGTAATTGTCCTCCCTGTAGTTGAGGTAAAGAGGCCCGGCCACTTTTATAGAATTTACAGTAATGATGAACTTGTTAAATGTAAACTATACAGCCTGATGAATGACTGAGAAAGGTGTATACAGAATTGAACCTGGTGAAAGACAGAAAGCACCACTTGTGATGAGGAAAGATGTTACATTAGATTTAAAATGTGTCAGTTTTCTTGACGTCAGAGGATCCCGGGTGAAGTTATGTGCATTTACGCAATGTGCATATTAACTCATATGTGCAATTTGTTGCGAGAAAAATTACATTTACTTAAACGTGTTACAAAAAAAAAAAGTTAATGGGATGAAATCATAAGGCTATTGTTATTCCATATTTGACCCAAACAACTTTTCATTTTTGACATAAATTGTTTACCCAAATTAGTTATATAATACATTATCTATCTCAGTGAACAAAGGAATGATGAGAATAGAGATGATCTACAATAAAATTACAGAAAATTGTTTCTTTTTGATGGAAATAATGAGCTTGAAGAGTCTGAAGCAGAGGTTTTAAAATTGTGAGGTGCACCTCCCCAGTAGGGTATGAGGGAGTTAAGGTGGTGGTTGCAGTGGCAAAGATGTGAGAGAAAGACATTGTGTGAGGTGAAATGGACAAGTGCTGGCAGGTACAGAAACAAACAAACTTTGAAAGCCCCTGGTGACTAATCTGGAAACATGAAAAAGTTGAGGCCATAATTATTTTTAACTATAAACCAATGCCATTAGAACAGGCAACACATGCGATATGAAACTCAGAATCATGAAGTTCCAGCAGAACCATAAATAGTAATTTGTTGATTGGACTCTATACAATACTGACAAACTCACATCCTCACCTTAAGAAATCTGCATCTTACCAGCTAAACTACCACAGCTATCTGTTGCGGTGGATGTGGGTTGAGCAGGTTGGAGGACCCAAACGCTGGACGCAAGGCAGAAGAGGTACGGTTCAAAAGGTGATTTATTAAACAAACAAAAAGCGAGCATACTTACATACTGAGTGGCTGAGTCCAGAAAAAGCCAAATGAGAAACAAAACAAAAATCCAACACAGGTAATCCAAAACACCAAGAGCAGAAAATAGCAAGATGAAACACTGGACAAGACTAAGGCCACGACTGAAATAGGGTAACACCAATAATGACCAGACAAAAGAGAAACACCAAACACATATACACCAGGGACTAACGAGCAGGGCAGGAGTAACACTACGTTTACATGCTGTCAATAATCGGGTTATGGTCGGGTTAAGGTCACGATTCGGGTTTCTGAAACATTTGGGATAACCCGTTTACATGCGTGAGCAGAGAGAGTTT
>JAPMOB010027157.1:0-11029 GCA_029875015.1 Lepomis gibbosus | reverse complement strand
GTCTATGAAAACGCACACACACACACACACACACACACACACACATACCTTTTGTTATGATCAAGACCTTTGTTTCAGGGAGTTGCATCATTTACCAACACCGTGGCTGCCAAGCAGTTTCGCATAGTGCGTCACACACACACACACACACACACACACACACACCCACACAAACACAATGGCTCTCCAGTATCTTTGTGATATATTTTCACGAGGAAAGTAATTTATTGCAGATGTCTTTTCAAAATGACACCAAGATAATGGTCACCAGTTTGCAGCAGCTTCTGAATTATCTTCCACTATTCCTATAGATAGAGAGCAAATTTGCCATCTATTATTTCAGGGAATTTGATAAAATTCACAAAGAAGATAGATGAGCACAGAGCCTTGGTCAGGACCCAGAGGGAATATCAGCAACCCTGTCAAATGAGTTTCACAGACATTGCTGGTGCAAGCCCAAAACTTGGTCTTCTCTGCATTATAAACATGTCTTGTTATCATATTGTGGATTGTTTGAAATCCTACACACATCACTTTGTGTCAAAAGCTTGTTAGGATGCTACTGCTGTGTCTATGCCTTGGGATGATGATCCCTAGATGCTTTATATGTTTGCTCCATCCCAACAGTCATCCAACATCTGCCTTACCACAAAAGACAACAGGATACTATCATTTCTGCACGCAAATGCTAAGGGTGCACACACTCTAATGCTCCTTGGTTGATTAAACCACCTAATTAGCTAATCAGTAACATGCTTTAAGTTCTCTGTGGGGAAAAGATAAAGACCTAGAATGTGAACACATACTTTTGTAATCCTTATATCTTACAAAGATCTTGTATTTAGGCTGCAACATTCATATATTGTGATACAAGAGCTGAGGATGCAGTGTGTACAGCGTGGGGACAGAAACTATGGTTAATTCTCTACAGGTTCCTGTAGAGCCAAATAGTACAGCGTCAAGGTGCTGATGAATAGTCCAGTTACTCTTGAATGTTTGGGTATATTTAAGGACCAAGACATGAGCAGGAGAAGAAAATTGCAACCAAAGCCTTTTCTTTCAGTAAAGTTGAGGGAAGAAAGGTATAACAAGATAAATAATATATGACAAGAAAAAAAATATTAGTTCAGTCTGACGAGAATTGATGGTTGGTCAGACAACTGTATCAAAATCCCAGATGAAAACCTAAAAGGGCAGATTATTTGGGTTTCAAGAAAAACAGGAAACGAGCCAGCAGCAGAAAACACCTGATCTGTTGCCCCAGTCTCAACAGCAGAGAAATTGGAGATATGATTGCTTTTCACTCACAGATGAAAAAGCCTTTTTCATTGAGCCAGCATCTCCAGATTCAAACACAACTAACCACAGATGGCTGGTTGGCAGGTCAGACGACGAAAAGACCTCCGCAATAATGAATGGTACCTGCTGAATATACAGTAGTAGGGTGAGCAGCATGTTAAAAAGCCATGTCAACATACACATACATAACAGAAAACTCCATTCATTCAACTGCATTGAGTATATTCCGACTACGTTAAAGTGGATAGCAGTATGAAATGGAGTAGCAAATCACAGGCCTGCAGACAGTGGCTTGGAATTGTGTGTATGTGAAAATAAACTAATCACAAGAGCAAAAAACGCCCTAATTTGGTCACTCTTCATAATGCTGCATCACCTGCCGTTGTCTGCTTAACAGTTAAACAGTAGATGGTGAGGCTGTGTTGGTGGGTTTGAAACAAATGAGCAATTGGCCCATTCTACAACGACATACTTTGCCTCATTCTTAATGCATTTCATCCATATTTCATGGGATATTGTGAATTATAGTTAGTTTACCTTACAAATAGGAAACACTTAACATCTCCTGAGCCTACTTTGCTGCATTTTACCGCACTATACTATATGTATGCCCGGAAAGAGTAACTGCTCAAGGGCAGCCTCTGGAAACAAACAATGAGGTTTTGCAGTGCTAAGCAGTTTTTGCCCAAATAAGTTCAGGGGTAGTCTTCTAATGACTACTTCTGCTGTTGATGGAAGGTTACAGATAATAACCTTAATTAGCAATCTAAAAAAGTTCCTAAGTTTGCTCACCCATTCCTTTCCAGAGCAGCTCTCTGATTACATGTATGTTTTTACATGTAAGAAGGAGAATCCGTCAATGCCTCCTGATGCCATTAAGAGGGGCTGTTGTACTCAAGCCCATTACCAAATCTCAGCCACTTGAATAGTGTTGGGTCATAATGCATAACCTTTGTTAAATTTTGCTGATGAGCCTTAGACCATGTTAAGAAAGACAACAGCCCTGCATGAAAAAACTCCCTCATTCATTTAAATGAGGCCACTCTGTTGACTCAGCTGCAGAGCAACAGCAGAGGGCTATAGCTAAAAAAAAAGGGTTACCACACTAGAAAATTAAACCTAGATCAGCTTTTGCCAAAATAAGACTTTCCTCCCAAGAAGAACAACAGAATAAGCCATTTTTGCGTGGAATGATGGGACCATAAGTGTTGTCCCATTATAATACAAGTTTATTTTTCAACAAGGATTTGTAAGGGGCAGACAAATGATGTTGCCCTGCCCATAGGAGCGTTATATCAGATGTTTCTTTGTTCTAGAGGAAATGGAGAAACATTGGTGTGGACACCCACTTAGGGATTTAAAGGCTGATGCTTCAGTTGCCCTTGACTAACCACTACAACGCCATGACCATAGGTCAGACCAAACTGCAGTCCACTTTGTACCCTTTACCAGCAACCCAAGGAGGTTGAGGCCACTGACCCTTAGGCTGTATTCACACAAAACCATGCATTGCTGCAGCTGTGAAACAATCCGAAAATATTCACTGGCGTTCTCGCTACCACCGCTCCCTCTCTTCAACAGATTTAAGCCAGACGCAGATGTTGAAGCTGTAAACCATTTGAGGACTCAACTGGGTGAGTATCATCTTTTGGTCCATAAACTCTGATGAAAGCTTGGATAGCATCCGGTTTCAGCAATATTTCAGGCTGAATATGTAGCAGTTTGACGGGTCTGATCAGCAGCTCACACTGCACCCCAAAAAGGCCCACACTATACCACTTGTCTGACTGCTTCCCATAGTGTGGAGGAGACAGGGAAGGGAGCACATGACATCCATGCCAGTAACTCAAAACCACGCAGGTCGTAGCTGCCCATTAGTTCACAAGGAGGCGAACAATCCCAGCCAGTCCAGCAACCCCCGATGCTACTAATCACATTACCATGCTGGGAGGTGAAGGCTAATCAGTTTTGCTTATTATTCTGTACAGAACAGTGAGACTGGGCACTTGTCTCAACCACTACCAATCTTAGCAAGTGGGAAAACATGACCCATACATACCACCCCCGGTACCTCTTGTATGAGTCACAGACAACCCCAACAGCCCACAAAAAACCCCCACAACTGAACAGGGATTAACTCTCAGTTCACTCAGCGTCCAAGCTGAGCACAGACCTTAAAGACCTAAAACAACTTAAAAGTTAAAGAAATCAAAGCAGTATAGTGTAGAACACAACATCAGTGTGTAAGTGCCAACAGTGCAGCAAGGTGGGCAACAAGGAAGTAATACTCCAACAAGCCAACCAGCACATAGGCATGATGACATTTTCACTCACATTGGGGTTAATTGACTCTTTATTGGGTAATTAATGTAATTTCATGTACAGTGTTTCATTGCATTTCTGAAACTAGAAATACTAATCATGTTACGGAATTACACCAAGCAAACAGCCATATGTTCAGCACTATGTGTACTGGAATAAGAGGATGCCAACACTGAATAAAATAATATGGGGAGATACAGGTGCAGCCATTCCAAATCCATTTACTGCTGCACTTTGGCTCCATCACCAAGCGGAACTGTTAGCACTCTATTCAGCTGTCCAGAGCCAGATGTTTCTAAGCTTTCAACCATTAGAAGTAAGCATTAATGGTTATTTGGAGTCATTGGAGGTTTGTTGCAATATGCAGTTTACTTGGCTCTTTTATGCACGAGCCAAAGCTGAATTGACTGTGTTAATGTCTGATGGATGCAGGGCTAACGGGGATTGAAAATGGAGTGTTACAGTGACACACAGTGTTACTAATGTTTTACTTTACCCTGGAGTAATGATGTTAGCAGCACTGCGTGTAGGCTGGGTGTTTGCATAACTGTGAGTCCACAACACCGTCCTTCAGAATGTGAAATCAGCAATCTGTGCTGAGCGCAGGTAGATATGTTAAGAGGGTTTTATGAAGAAACTAAAGAACATATAATGGTTTTGTCCATGTTTGGATATTTTTCTAGTCATATGGGATAACAAATGGGCAGATTACAGGTCTGTGTTTTAGATCAAGCCTTCTCATTTCATTCATATTTGTGTCATTTGTTGCTTTCACACTATTTTTAAATAAATCATTGGCAACCTATAAATGAAATTGATTTGACTTGACCTTGTCAATAGGTCATAACCACCTCTTGGAATTTTTTCCAGCTCCATTATACTTGTGAGTGAACGTATGTTACAAATAATACACATCAACAGTGTTGTGTTGCTGAAGCAGAAAAACAAACAGAGCCGGGCGTCTTTTTTTGGCTATACGACACACAAGGATACATATGTGAACCATGCACCTGCACATGTGTAGACACAACCCCCCAAACACACACAATTCAAATACAGGCCTGTGTTTGTAAAGCATTGCAGAGTAGGAAATAAAATAAAAGCACGTTATTTACATTATTAACCTCGGAAATGACTTATCTCTGTTGATATCCAGGAGAGCTCTGTGCCGGCAAGATGGCTCTAGGGATGGCAACCCACTTTGGTCCAGACGGAAATATATCAACAAATATGGATTGCATTAAAATGTTGTACAGACATCCATTGTCCCCAGAGGATGACTTCTACGGTCTTTGGTGTTCCCCTGATGTTTCCTTTAGTGCCATCGAGTCAAGAAGCAAGAAGCAGCACTATTTCAAAACGATGTGATGGCTAACAAGGGTAATTTCACCCAGCCGAGACAGACAAGTACATTTTTTTTATAGCCACATGAGTTGCTTTCCATTTTTTAGTTATAGCCTGCTATGCAATTGGCTTACTAAAGTGGTGCTATTATGTGCATTTCAAATTATATTGGAACAATATTTCAAACACAGCTGTCAGAAAACCACATCATGTTAATTTCTATTTTGCAGCTTCATAAGCGTGTCATAAAATTTTGCTCTTTCACTCTCCAAGGAATAGTCCTTCCACTTGCTGGGAGTGTAGTGTAGGAGGCATCATAAATAACAAAGTCCAACTCTGAAGTTTGAGTGTTTTTTTAATTGCAGTTTAAATACTAGGACCGATTCTGAGATGCTTATGAATATGGACCCAGGTCTCACCTCCCTTGTTCACTGCTTCTGAAAATGGTTTACCAAGCTTGCCAGAAACCTCAGAAAAGTTTGTAAGGTCCTAAGAATCTTGACCACAATATTATATGCAACTACTGCAGCTGGAGGCATCACTCTTACCCCTTTATAAACATAAAAGCATGAATATGTGTGGAGTAGTAGACGTTGTAGGCGTTACAGGTACTGGCTCTCTTGGTCTCTTGCCATTTTCAAATGCAAAGAAAATCTTCCACATTGATTACAACTCAGTGAATACATGGAGTTCCAAACTGAATAATTCTAATCCTAATCAAGATTCATTTAACCTGAACCAAAGTTTAAATCCTAACACATCCAGCCTAGCACTCCAGCCATCTCTCTTTCTCTAAGCCCTTTCTCTCTCTCTTGCCCGCTCTCATATAAGCAAAAATCTGCATGGCTGCTTTGGTAAAGATTTTTCAATAACAGCTCATCTCTCCTCATCTTCTCTCCATTTTCATTCTCACTCTTATTTCGATCCACTTATATTATGATGAGGTCTTCCAGAGCTGCTCAATAACCAAAGTGGTGAAAGTTGGGACCAGAGGAGAGAAGGGGGTGTGAGAAATAAGTTAAAAATGCTCAAAAATAATAATTTTATGATGAACATCCACATAACGCACCCTCCGGTCAGAAAAAGAGAGTTAAGCGTTTGAGCTCAAGGATGACTGCGGTCCAGCCTACAGGCACCTTGAACCAAATCCAAATTAAATTACACTGATGTGGGTCAAAGCAAGCCAGCTCATTACAATAAAAAGAGCTGTGTTATTAAGATTCATTAAGGGTTGTAGTGTGTTGTTGTCTCAATGTATTCCTTTCTGAGCTTGTTTAATTGTACTGAAAAGAATTTCATGTTAATGTTTTACATGAATAATACGTGTTTTCTTAAAATCAAGAAGGCACAGGTGTCATACCCTGAGGGATCAGGTAGGAATAAAAAGAAAATCTTATCAATACTGGAATGTATCTAAGTAAATTAACTCAAGTAATTAAGTAGAATTTTGAGGTACTTGTACATAACTTGATTATCTCCATTTTATGCTTTATTTATTTGTTCCTCTATATTACATCTCAGAGGCAAACACACTGTACATTTTTATAGATTAAACTACTCAATCTTAGACCAAATAGTACACCTCCACCATCTCCAGCATTAAGATGCTGTTTTATGTTAATGCATCAGTAATAATAATAAAAATACAGTATTATAATATAAAAAAATAAACTTAAAATGGGCAACTCTGCCTACAAAACAAGCACTTTTACATTTATACTTGATAAAAATGGTTACAAAAATAAGCTACAGTGGAATCCTCTGATAGTGATCATGTCTGTCCAGGTCAAATTGATCACTTTAAGTGGATGGTTATTCTGAATAATAATATTTTGCCATTTTGATATTTATTACATGAATATGAATTACAATGACACAGTGTGGCTATTTACTTAATTTTACTGACCTTCAAAATACAGAACAGCTGTTTCAAACACTTTTCAAATTACTGTACAAATTCTATTTCTGTATAATTCTAATACACTACACAGTAATACTGTAAAGTACTGTAAATACAATATCGCTCACTGTCGTTCAAATTATAATTAGGCTATAGCCTAAAGCAATATTGTGTTTTTTACAAATATATCAGTCGTGAAACAAGCTAAGACACAGCTTGGCACTGCTTTCAGTTCATTTGTACATTTTTAAACAGCCTGAAAATAAAATCTAGGCTTTCAATGTCCAACTGGTAGTAGAGTTTGAAAACAAACACATTCATAAAATGTTGTCATGTATGAAAAGACCCAAAATGAACGCTGTAAGTGGACTACCTTTAGGCTGTAAAAGCACTTTGAGTGGTCAAAAAGACTAGAAAGGCGCTATACAAATATGGAGCATTTACATTACATTTACATTTATCTGATTACTAAAAGCAAATTATTTAAACAGCATGTGTATAGGAATGATTCCGTCCAAAGCTTTTTAAACCATTAGCCGGTCATCACTGTAACCATGATCATTATACGCTGTTTCCACTGTATTTCTCTATACAATTAAATATTCATTACTAAATGCACAACAATCAAAGTAAAAAATAGGGAAATATATTAGAACTAACTGTAAGCACATTTTCAATCTGACTGCGGCACAAATATACGGTATGTGACGTCACCTTTTTCCTACTCAGCCCTGCCCACTATAGATCAGTTATAAGAGGAGAAATAAAACATAAAATAGACAAAATGTTTCATATGAATTAACTAAAACTGTGAGTTCATGTAGTGCCTTGCACACACTTTACCACCACATTGTGTGCCACTTGCCTTTGGTGCTTCAGCCCAAAAATAAACTAAGAAGGTTCAATAGGGAGCGGTAGAAATCAATGTTTAAAGATGATGAAAAAAAGGTTCTAAGTCATATTTTCTAAGGTGTGTGTGTTAACTGATAAGCATGGCAACAGTAAAGTGACAGATTTTGGAATGGGCTTTGAAAGACTGACTGTTTTTTAGTATGCTGTGCAGGGCAGACACCCACGCACGCACACACAGTGATTATGGAAGAGACACACATATTAAACAGCAGCTACTCACACTGAACAATTGTTCAAACACAAAGATAAAAACACTCAACAGTTACAATACACACAATAACAATCAAATTTATTGGCCACATACAATTTATACACAGTACAATGCAAGCAGAATTTGTTCTGTGTATTGAACCCATCCTAATTAGGAGCTGTAGACCATTGCAGCCATTGTGCAGCCTCCAAGGACCAGTTAGGGGTTCAGGGCCGTGTTCAGGGTCACCTTCGGAAGTGGTCTGTTGCTGGACTCAGACCGACAACCCTCCGGTTCCCAAGTGCCCACGGACTGCGCTTATACTGAGCTATTGACAAATGATCATTAATATTCAACAGCAGCCTTAAGAATCAGACTGCTCTAAGCTATCTGTCAATCAACCTGCCATCTTGAGGGGTCCTTGCCTTGAATATATAAGCAATCAGGACTCACAAGAAGACTTCCAGCAAAAAAGCATTTGAGAAACGTACCTCAAACTCTGCCACTGTTGGACTGATCGATGAGAAAATCGTATATATAAACATTTTCCTCTTATTATTCTATCTATAGCACGCTTTGGATTATGGTAAAGAGCAGAAACATCTGCAGAGTTGCTGCTACAGTGTAATGTATTTAACATGCAGTCTCTATCTACCTTCATGTAAAACCATATAAAAACAACGGCAACAGCAAGAATTTACTACTTGCTATAGCATCATTTTCCCAGTCAAATGTGTCCCTATGCAGCTGTGTGCATAAAGTGTACCTGGCATTAAAAAAAATTACTGCTGTTAGTCATTTATTTTAATCACCCGCTGTTTTTATTCCCAAACCTGAGTGTCGCCAGTGAGGTTTGAATACCATAAATCTCAACAACCCACCGCGTAACAGTTGACTCACTGGTATTTAGCGATCCATTTCAAATGCTGCACAAATGCTGTTGCTCCTTCTGGACTGGCATTATGTTTTTGGCATCTTTCTGATACTGTGATGCCTCATAACCAAGTGCGCTAAACCACAACAAAAACCAACGCAAGGAGCGATGACAAAGTGGAGCTTAGGAACAGTTAGGCAGATTATGTGACAGCCTGTCTACACTGACTGCATAGCGAAGGCAGCACCTCAGCACCTGGAGTCTTGTCTTCTTTGCGTGGCTGGCGGGCAGCTAGCTGAGAGTCCAGAAAGTGACTTTCCCCTTCCAAGTACTCGTCCCGTACATTCTTTTACGCGATGAGTTCATCCACAGTTCTGCCATATAGCCTAACAGCAGCAGCTCTCACGACCTAATACAAAATCAATTCATACTGTAGCTAACAATTACTTTAAAATAACCAACTAATCGTCTGGTTATTTTCTCCGTTCATGGATCAATTACGGTATAAAATATCAGTACAATACAGTACAGTACAACTGAGTACAATTTTAAGTCAGACCACTAAACTAAATCAATAAATCTTTTACTTTGAGAGGCTGGAACCTGATAATTGTTATTTTGCGTTAAAATTTATTTTAAAAATTCCACTTTAACATTAAACCATCACTAATACAGGTGGAAAAAAAAGCATAGATGAAGCATTCGCCATTACGCAGTTAGTGTGGACAGCTTACTTGACATCCACATCCAGCCAATGAGAGCAGGCAGTTGGCAGAGCAGGCAGTAACCTTTTCACTTCCAAACACTTTTTAGTCACCTCCAACTCTCTCTGTAGCTCACTGCTGCCCGCGTGTGCTAATCCATTCTTTTACCAATATTCTTTGTCTTCATCATTTTTATCTTAATGTTATCTTAAAAAAAACCTCCCGTTTTGTGTGTAGTTTCGCATCATTTCCGGTGTCACTATTCACATCTGTTTCCTTGACAAAATGCAAAAGCTAGTGTGGTGTGTCACTCCCTGTCATCGATTAGTCAAGTAGTGTGAACGATGACTTCAAGACCCCCCGCAAGTCCTCAAGTCTGAACATTACAGTGACCTGCCAACCCTGTCATGTAGTCTGCATTGTCAGCCTGTTAAAATTGAGCCAGGAAGTCATTCTATAGACGTCGTGTGGATTTAATACAGATTTTTAGGGGAAAAAATACAATTTTCACTTGTTTTCTTTGTCACATTTGGATTAACTGGGGCTTTGTTCAAATCCTGAGCAACCATCAGCCTTTTCATGTTTCTTTCAGTCTGATTACTTTTTAGCAATGTCATTGCATCCCAAGCTCTTAGCAATTCACTAGGAAGCTGCTACTCATCTTGGCTTAGGAATGGTGTTCAAGATGGTGGCCAAGATGAGTACTGCAGCATGAGGGTTTAACAGTGACCAGGCAAACAGATATTTAGTGAAGAAAACCTTGTGAAAAACAGGTGCTTCTCTGGCAAAGTAGCAGATCATAAAAACTTTACAGACACAAACAAAACTGTCTGGATTTGGCAGCTGTTAATTTTCTCCCTGGCCTCCATTTCGCTGTGTGTACACACACACACACGCACACACACACACTCAACCTATGCATGTCTAAACAATGCTCTGCCTAATTAGTGCTGACTTAATGAGAGTTAATTATTTCAGTTTGCTGGCTCTTCATGTTTTGAGGAGAAAATGAAGGCTCAGGTAAAGACAAATTAAGAGAAAACCCAGAGTGGTTCTACGAGAGATGAATACAGAAACTACTGTAGGCTCTCATTTGACAATGACAGATGTGCTCCACAGAAGTTACTGAAATCAAAAGTTCTGATATAAAAAGGAAATAAAGTAATTTCCTCTGGCTGGCCTTGGGTTCAAATAAAGCACTGTAGCATGAACACCCACTTTGCCCTTCTGTCAAAGCAACTGGTCCTGACAAAGTCTGCACAGAAATATGGTTAATGAAGGACTATTTCACTGAGGAGCAAAATTAAATCAATGAATACCTGGTCTCTCACTCACAGTAATCAGCACAATATCTGATCTGCCATCAAGGGATTTTGTCCTTTAAACTGCCTCACTGTCGCACCAATACGACGGAGTATTAGGGCCACATTAAGGAAAAAAAATTGAGGATGAAGATTTTTTTATTTATTTTGTATTTCGAGAAT
>JAPMOB010027146.1:0-13455 GCA_029875015.1 Lepomis gibbosus | reverse complement strand
GTGTGTGTGTGTGTGTGTGTGTGTGTGTGTGTTCCTATATATTTAGCCTCGACTCCAGGGTCTTGCTAAGCGAACCATCAACACCAGCTCTGCTCTCTGGTCATTTAACACAAGCTGACCTCCTGTGCCAACTCGCCACAACACACACACACACACAGTCAAACACGCTAAACGATGTCAAAAATGTGTGAATACATGCAGGCACCCATTTATAGAACTGCACAGTCATCAGACTCAAACAACTGCAACTTGAAAATTACAGATAAATAAATATTGTCTTCCCTCTTTCTTTCTTTTTCCACCATCCTTCTCTCTTTCTCTCTTTCTTCACAGTCTGTCAGATACTTGACACTCTAGCTGCTCCATTTCGCAAAGGGCCAGCAAGCTGGTCACCTTTCCCTGTCTCTTTCAGTCTCGCTGTTCAGTTATAGTAAGCTTTTGTGTCAAGACCATGCTGCCCTGGTTCTTAAAAGATTCTGAGATTCTGATTATGGTTCTGAGACTACAAATGCAGTGATCACAACTTAAAATGGATTCATTTAACTTTACTGGGCTATTAATGTACAATGTCACCACAGTAGTATGGGTTTTGTTAGTCAGATATTGCACTGTTTGTGCATATGTATTATTATGAGTTTGTCTCCCCTTCACTCTATTTCATAGACCACATAAAATATGGATGTATACTCTGTGACATCACCCATAGGTTTCTGAGGAGCCATTGTGAGGCTCAATGTGGGCAACTCTGGCCGTCGTCTCTGACTCCAATTAATTTAAAAATTGGCAAAAAGTTGATGCTAAGGAAGCTTGGTTGCTGAAATCCCCGGATGTTGCTGCTTAGTCTTTCTATCAGTGTTTGTCATTTTTTTGTTTGTTTCCTCTGTCTTCCTACCCCTCCATCTTTGTTTCTATCATCCTGTCGTCCGCTGACCCTTTGTTGATCACTCTTTCTTTCTTCTCATCGTTCACATTTCGCATCCCTCTATCTTGTTAGGGTAATAACCAATTAACTCTGCCCCTTGGTTGCTTAAATGTATTTCCTCATGAATTCATTTCCTGTTGAAAGCGCACTCCACTGTGATTGGCAGCTCACATTAATTGCACCTCAAACTGTGAATGTACAATATAGTCTCACACAGGGACAAACATGCACACACAAACTCATGAGCACACACATACACACGTACATGCTCACACACTCTTTCAATTGCATGCATGCAAGGTCATGCGTATTCTTGTTTACACACTCGAATGCAAAATGAATGCACATTGAGGAATTCTTAGTAGCTGTGCGCACATATTATGAGAAAAAAAACATCTATTACAACACACACACACACACACACACACACAGTAACACACACACACAGGGATCAGTGTGATGGTTTTAATTAGATTTGGCCTATCAGCCTCCAACTCAGAGAGGGAAAACGGCAGATTACTGCTGCCCTCCATAATGGCCTTTCAACACTTTATCTGAGATTATAGTGGAGGGAGACGACTTCAAGGTCACAACCACTATTGAGCAAAGGAGATGTGTGTTAGAGGGTGCTTAAATAGCCGAACAAAACAAATCACATGTAGAATATCAACATCTGCTTTTGGTACAAATGAAATGGCAGTGAATTTGCATCCTTACGTGAAAAAAAGTCTTCATGGGTGTCAAAATGGCATATCTGGAATTCCTACATACCAACAGAAAAATACCCATTATTAAATACCAGTGCAGTACTTTGGTTGTCCATGCCCATTAGTCAGTAGATTTTAACACTGGACATTTTGTCGTCCTGGAACCATATGAGCTGTATGAACAGATAACAATTCCCCAATCAGCTAAATAAACTTCTATGTACAGGACTGATTACTGGCTGATTACAGCCACCATTCAGCATCACAACTGATTTTCAAGAGGAATCCATGACACACGTACACACACATAGTCCAAACACACACTGAGACACACACCCTTAGACAAAACATGTCAGAGCCCTTTTCTTACAATATACAGACTGATCCCCATGAGTACATACAGCTCATGCTTTAGGCTTACTTAATAGCGTTTTACAAGCATAATTGAGTGAAGTGTGTTCTTTTCAGCCTTTAGCTATGGGCTTAGATTAAATACAACTGAACATTTAACATACCATTGTGTGTTATTGTAACACTTTAGCTACAAATGATGAATTTTCGCCACCATATTGCTATGCAGTGTATTTCTTATATATTTTTTCTACTTCTCCAGGCAGACACTAATTTTCTTTCATTACCTCACAATAATATTGTAATTTGAACACAAATAAATGCAGGGTCCCTTTGATGGATTAAAGATGATCGTGATTGTTTTAGATTTTACTATTTTAAAAAAACATTTAATACATTTAGTTGGTTAAGGATTCAGTATTCACCACCAGAATAATACCTGGCTCCAGAAATGAACAGAAGATATCCTTGATAAGTATAAATACATTTTAAAATTTTGGGATTTATTTCTTTTCACTTTAAAAAAGAGTTTGGTTGGTCGCAAGCCAAACATGTTGTAGGTGGTTGGGGTTTTGCTGGGGAAATATGGACTGACTCAGGAATTTCTAAAATCCTAGCCAAGGCTCTTATTTGGCAAGGTGTGAGGTATTGAATTTAGGAAAAAGGGAGCACTGCTATTGAACTGGTATTCGGTATTTGGAGATACCTGAGTTGAGGTATCGAAATCGGTAAAGGGATGAAAATCTGTGTGTGCCTACCTGATGCAAAGTACTGTATGTGTGATTTTTAGAGTTGACATTTAGACTGATGGCATAGTCTTATATGGCTCTGGTGAGGCAATAAAACACTAAATGTATCCACATATATCTATCGTCAACCAGCAAAACAAGTGACCCACCCCTTCACTCTGCTCTGTATTGTCCTCCCACTTTAGCTGTCCCTTACTCTTCCCCTTCCCCCCAACAACAAGGCCTAAAAATGACTATCCCATAAACTAATCTCCTTCATAATAAAGCCGTTTTGCCACCTGCCTCCATTAAAATAATTATTCTGCTCTGTGTATTTATTACATACATGGTGTGTATGTGTATGTGAGTGGTTGGGTATTAGTGCATGCTATATACAGTGTATGTATGTGCGAGGATGTGTGAGGGAAGGTGGGTGTGTGTGCAGGCGTGTGAGTTTATATGTATCTTGTGTATTGTGAACACCGTGGAGGCTTTCCCTATGTGGCTGTACAAAGCACGCTGGGAGGAAAAACGCTGAGTCTTTGATGCTAATATGAAGTGTCATATCTTCCCTCGCAGTGTGTGTGTGTGTGTGTGTGTGTGTGTGTGTGTGTGTGTGTGTGTGCGTGTGTGTGTGTGTATTTGTTGTGTATGTGGGTGTATACAGTATGTGTGCACTGAGAACTTATGCAATTACAGTTCCTTTTTGCATTACCACGCTGACTAAAACGCTGATGGACGTACAGCCCTAAGCTGACACAAGCAATCACTCTGCCACTGTGTGTGTGTGTGTGGGGGGGGACATGTACAAACACACACTAATTCTTGGCTTAATGTTTTGTGTCTGAGAGTGCTGTGTTGTAGGCAGAGGTTGGACGCACACATACGCGTGCACACACACACTGTCTAAGAATAGTCAGTTCACACAGCCGTACTGAGGCTCAGAAGGCCAGTTACTGTAAAAGGATTTTCATAAGTTGAGTTCTGAAGGCAGAGCTGATCTGTACAGAAGGTCCTCTTCTACTCCTCCAGCCTGAGAGTCGAGAGAGATATAGTCTCTCACACTGGGACGTTAATCGTCTCATCAATGTTCTTTCTTCTAACAGCTGGTATTAAAGTTTTCCTCTCCATTTATGGTTTACTGTTGCTGTTACAACCAGTACTTCTAAAGGAGTTACTATTTAAACTGAAAATATTACCGCTGCAGCAGTGTCTATGACTACAAATGCGGTTACTAATGCGATTTAGATATTTCTACTACTACTTGGATTATTACAACAAGAGTATCAAAACTACAGTCTTCATATCAGAGAGAAGTGACTGTAGCATTAGAAGTTTTCAGATTTATCATAAGTTCATCATTGACCTTGGAAATACATATTTGACCAAATTTGACATAAAATACTATATGAAAATGCTACCCATGAAATTTTAGTTAGAACATATATACTTAGCTTTTTTATTTATTATTATTATTATTATTATGTAAATCCAGTGTGTATAAATACTTTAACTACTCTCTCAATTTGAGACGTGATAGAAAGCTATCAACTATGCACCTTGACAAAAATACAAAAGAACATGGATACAAAGGTAGAGAGTGCAATACAAAAAAGACAATAATACTGAAAAGATCATGCAGGGTAGCCACAGGTGGCGTACATTGTTTTCTTTGTGCTTCCATGTCGTTGCCATGACACTATCAGCATGTGCTAATAATGTTTGCAATAAAGAGAGAGGCACTTTGGGATTCAAAGCCCCGGTCTCAGTAGCAGAGGTGTTTCCCTTCCTCCAGCCAAATACTGCATGTGCACTATATCAGCCACATTCTCCACTATCAGTACTGTAAATACTATTAAAAACATTGTAATCTCTAGCTTCTACTTCCTCCTCTGCTCCCTCACCGTCCTCATCTTCCTCCTGTTCATTCCATTTACCTTTATCCTCTCTTCGAACGTATCAATTAAACTCTATATTATATTATCTCTTTGTGTTTTATGTTAAGTTTTATTTTCCTGGACTTAATGCATCTCTCTCTCTCGCTCTCTCTCTCTGTCTCTCTCTCTCTGCAGCCATCGGTGTCCAGATGACTCTGGAGTTGATTGAGTCCAGATTCTGGGCCATTGCAGTACAGGTTTGTACATACAGTACAGGCTCAATGTGAGTGTTCTCCACTGTAATGGCTCTTGCAAATTTTTGTGAATTTCTCCAGTAGTTCATTAACACTTACGGAGACAGATGGTCACCCCGTGGATCACTGACTGAATCCTTCATGTTTTAGACCAAAGGAGTTTAAGAATCATGACACTGACAAATGGACCGATAAAAGCAAACTCATCTTGAATATAATTATGAAACTTCTTGCTATGTTGTCAGCTATATGCAACGTTTTGCTTTCGAAACAGTGACATTAAGTGGATGTAACCATTTAAAAAAAGAGAGAAAAAGAATGATGAATGTCACTGCCCTCTGTTTGGTAATTAAATCCTGTGATTTTGGCATTATTGCCTCAGTTATACTATTTGTTTGTATTTTTAATGTCCCCTATGAAACAAGTTGATTGTGGTACTATACTGGCACTAATAAGAAATATTTGATGTATTTCAGGTTCTAGCAAATATTAAACAATGCTTGTGGAATACAAACAACACAGTCATGCTGTTCTTTAGTTACCAAAGAATAATACTATCCCCCCACCGTCACACTCCCAAATAATGAGTCAGATTTAATTCTTATCGGACCACTCTCATACTGTTTATTTTTCATGTCAGATTAAAGGATAACATTAAAGTGCTCTGATTTGAGACTCAGTGGGAAAAGACACATATCCTTTTACTTGTAGGTTTGATTTTAACTAGTGTCAACGGGTGTATTCCTGATTTGACTTTAAAATATCACATTTACATTGTGTGCATTAACCGAACACTAAATCCTTGTAACCTTGTGTTCAATAGAAGACATGGCTATTGACGAATACACTGTCCATGTTAGAGATTTAACCCATGGTCCTATATTCACGAATGTCTCTGTAAATCACCAGAGCGTTTTAACACCAGTTATTACTGTATGACAAGGAGTTAAGGATTATTACAGGTTCTTTTTCTGCTCCATTAGCTGGTAATTACAGCATTTACTCTTTGTTTCATTCAAAGCTTAATGCACTGTTTTCCATATCACTGCACCCACATTTAAAGGAGTGCTTACCCTGCCTAAAATATCATTTTGAAGGATTAAATGTCATCATTTTGAATTGTTTTCAGCGGATACTTTTGCAAAGAGAATTTCACCACAGCTAGTTTCAGTGAGGGATCTTAGTGTCCTTTGACTTCCTCCACATCTTCAAGAAAACATTTTAGTCAGGACAACTTGCCTAATTTGGCGTAACACCTTTTCTGTAGCAGGTGTTTGATAGCTTGGCCCCTCCCCTCCTCTGTTCCCATGGCTGTAAATGACAGCAGTTAAAAAAGCATTAAGCCTGTGGGCTAGCCATTAAATGATGGATAGCCACCACAGAGGCTCAGTAGCCCTCAAATGTGTGTGTGTATGTGTGTAGGTGTTTATGTATTTTATGTATCATGTATTTGTGGAGGTGTGAAGATAGGACTGTATATTAATGTGTGTTACGTGACCATATGGATGACCATCTGTGCACAAGTGTGTTGTTACGTCCATATTCATCAACTAAGAACTCATTATCATCATTTGCTGCGCCTTGTTATCCACTAGATTTATGCTGAATGGGAAGTCATTCCCATTTCAATTTACTGTGTGTGCTTTCAACACTTTCATGTCTAAAGTCTTAATTTTCTCTCCTCTTCTTCCCGCCTCCTTCTCAATTGTTCCACCATTTCCTTTCTTTTCCTCAGTGTAGTCTGTCCTCCACACCTTTTCTCATCTCCTATACTCCCTCCTTCTTTCCTCATCTCCTCTCCTCAATCTCCCTCTTCTCCTCAGATAGGTTACATAATCATCTTATCTTCCTGTCATGTGCTCACTGTTGGGCATCTTCATTTCATTGGGTTTGTGTGTGTGTGTGCACTCACAGTATGTGCTTGTTTTGACTGTGCATGTACATGTGTGTCCATCCATGCCTGGATGTTCATGTGTATGTGTGCGTAAAATCCTCTTCGCTGTCTATTTTAAGTGTTCAGCTCCCTGGGGGTGGGTGAAGATGCTGTACCATCTGTAAATCCCAAATGAAATTGAAAGTACAATAACCTTTTGCATGGCAGCCACCATCTACCTAAAAAGATGTTGTCATATTGGCTAAAAGTGTTAAGAGAAAGAAAATATCTTGGATTACATTCAATATTTGGATCTTAATCCATGTTGCCTATGCATTGAATACCTGTAAAAGATGTTACAAGCATTTTATTTAATTTTAGTATTTATTTACTGTGTTGTGTTTATGTAATAGTAATTATTCATGCATGTATTAAAACTGATTTCCCTTATTGTTGTAAACTACTCCATCGTTACTTGTTTGTGAGAGACATTTCAACCACAATTAACTAATTATTGCTTTTCTAATCTCTCTTTCTAAAGTGCCAACAACATCAAATTACCTTTGTCTTTATGTGTTTGAATGGCAATGATTGTTTGATGATTGCAAGGAACTCTGTACAAAGTCGTCAGATTATAGGGGAAAAGTTACATAAGTGAGGGAACCCCCATCTGACCTTATAGCTACAGTATAAGGTCGGCTACTTTAAAATAAGATGTTATTAGTTGATGAATATTTAATGAGTCAGGGTAGGAATAAAGCATGAGCTGCCAATGTTAATGGGAAAATGTTCTGACATCACAGTGCACTCTGCTTTGTCTGCCGTCTGTGTGTGTGTGTGTGTGTGTGTGTCCATGCTGTTTAAAAGAGAGACAGTGAAAGTGAAAGAAACAAGTATAAATACAAGGGAATACTGCATCGCCTTGCTCCACTGACGTTATGTTCCCACCTTGGTTTGATCTGTAAATTCTATAACGATACATCACATTAAAATATAGTGTGAATCCTACAGTGTAAGGACCCATACGTCTTTCACAGTCCATTGCTGCTATACTTTCTCTGACAGCAAGTGGTGATGCAGTGAGAGGCTGTGAGGTGATAGTAATGACAATCAAAAGATGATAGATTTTTTGCCATTCACATCTTGGCATGCTCTTTATCCTGTGGACAAGGCTCTGCTGTTTTTTCCCTCCCTATATAATCCCATATTTTCTACTTGCATATTGACATCAGAACGGAAGAAAGCCTCTTGGATGAGCAGTGAAATGTCTTCCAGTACCTTCGGCCAAGTCCAGTGCCCTTGATTTAACCTTCCATAAATACTTGCATACTGTTTCTTCATCTGTCTTTGTGATAGCGCTGCAGTTATTTTATGGTTTATAAAGAATGTCTTCAGAAATGGAGCAGCATTCTTCAAAATGTATTTATGTGATTTGATCATTTGTAAAATCAGGCATTATAGCGAAGGAAAGCACAGTATAGAAAAGTTTAGTTCTAAAACTGTAGTGTGTTGCTTACCTTGAGTTCAAGTGTGTATATGATCTGACAGAGGAATCATCAGTCGCAGTGTGAAACAGTTCGATTAACGTTCAGGGAATGAGAGTGATAACTGATGCTTTCACCATCACCTTGACTCTCCCTGGAGCTCCCAGACGAGACACATTTACCAACACAGGATCCGGGGGAACAGCCTCTTAAATGTTGCCCAGATTTAGAAAGCTGTCTCTGAGATAAAGGAGCTGCATGAGACACAGACTGGTTGCTTGTAATGGAGATAACATACATCAAAACAAAGCAAATGTCCAGGGCAGCTAGCTGAGAGGAACAAATTGTCAGTTTTAATATTAATTCCTTAGCCGCAAGATTGCAAATAATGAGGATGGCTGATCAGTCCATCTTGTGATCCAACTAATTTGCTGACGGTGTCCCTAGAGAAACCATGAGGGTAAAAATGTACATAGGAAATATCATAATGTAATTTTTCCATAAAATGTACTATGCACATTTATGCTCCCCTGAGAATGAGCCTTTCCACTTCATTAGCAATGGTGAACACAAATAATAATAATCTAACGTGAAGTTGTATGGGAAATCTCCAAATGAATCCTCTCACCAAGATAATACACAAAGATAATCACAAAAATAACTAATCCTGACAAAATTGTATTTGTTGTTCAAATTTCTGCAAAAAGATCCAGAAATAATATAACTCCAGTATGTTGTTTGTCCAAGTCCAACACACATAGTGACCTTTAGGTTTCACAAGAAAGTCTTAAGACTTCCTTGGTTAGACTTAATGTAATAAGCAGAAACGTTCTCCCTCATCAAGCCATGCTATTTACTAACTGCATGTTGGGAAGGAGCATCATTTCTGTCAGTCCACTTACTGAATTGTAGTTTATTTCAGAAGGCAGCGATGGGAAGCAGAGAGAAAGACTGACACTTTTCTGTAATAGGATTGAAAAGTGTGATAGATTGTCTCATTTACGGTTTGACACGCTCTATATAGCTCTGTATATAGATTCCAATGACACATTGTCCATAGACACCAACCCACACATACTGTAAGGCATAAGATGTGACCATAAAGTCATGAAGAAAGCTATTGACATTTTGACTCATGACCCTTTCACTGATAAAGGATAATTGTCAGGAGGCAAAATGTGCAGTGTTGATAGAGGGCTTTTCGTCTATCTGCAAAGGCTGATATATAGTAGATACATCCTATTATTATGGAAGAAGCAGCAAACACCTGAGTGCAAGTTAAACACAAACAAAAAATAAAAATGTGTCTTTCTTCCATTCCTGAAATGTGCATTTGATAAATGGCTTTGTCGACAGCAAACTAACAGCAACAGAGTGAGACAGTCTAGTCAGTGCATTGACTTACACATCATTAACTGAAGTAATGTTTCTCTCTCCTCTTCTCTCTTTTTATCTCTCTTTGTTCTCCTTTTTGTGTCCTCTTAGCCAAATGACACAGATGTAAGTATGCATAATTTACCCTCTCCTCATTTGCCAAAACATCACTCTTGTTTTTGTACAGAACCAAATTTAACACCTTCAGCACCTGCTGAGCTTCTGTGAAGTCAGCTTCACACCAGTTAAAACAGACACACAGTCACACACAGAGTCACAGACATGCAGAAATTAAAAGGAAACATGCACAAACTTGCGAATGAGACACTCAGGAGCCTTTTCACAGGTAGAAAAGACATATCACACACAAATTAACACCTTCTCACTTCCACAGACACTTTTTTTCACACTCACATGTACACATGCACTTGTCTACGCTGACATACGCTCAAGTATACAACAGACAGAGCATGTGTTAAAATCATTCCCTCACTCAATCTCCTGTAAAAACATGTAGATGACACATATCACACTTCCAGTTACCTTCACCTTTATTTCTTCAGTAAAATGCTGCACCATTAACTTTTATTTGTTAATGGTGCAGCACATTGCAAACGTTTTCTTTTCTTTCATCCTGTCTGTCCTCTAGTGCTCTAATATAGAGGGGACTTGTCCTCTACGGTGTGACAGCTTTGTGAGTATATCTTGCTGTTTGTCTGATATGTAGTGAATATAAATTCTCAAGCTAGCATGAACTGATGTTATCTTTTGTTACTGAATGGAGCCACAAAAGTAAAGAAAGTTGACTCATGTAGCTGTAATTATGAGTCACTTCATAAATTGTGGCTTGAATTATCTGAATTATTGTGCTTATTTTTATCTTTGTCAGCGATTTGACACAGCACTTTCCTTATGTAAGTAATTGCTTTCTCTGTCTCGTTCTCTCATCTCAGGATATCGAGTGCTACGTGATTGACAATAATGGCTTTGTCCTAATTTCCAAACAGCGCAATGATGTAAGTTCACACACACGCACACACACACACACACACACACACACACACACACACACACACAGACACAAAGAACATGTGCTTTCTGGACTCTCTAGTCTTTGACTTGATTGCTTGAGAGCTCTTGTGCCTGTCAATACTCATTACCTTACAAGAAAAGAAACTCACAGATCAAAAAAAGTGTTGTGCCTTATTTTTAGAAATACATTTATAATTCTCACAATCACTTATATTTTCCTTGTGATTCAGTCCCACCTCTCATTTAGTTTAATAAAAATACAGACTCCTACAATAAGCCCATATGTGTTTTTAAGGTTTGAGTAAAATTATGTTGAAGGAATAGTTGGACAGTTTGAGAAATATGCTTATCTGCTTTCTTGTTAAGAGTTAGATGAGTCTCTGCTGTTGCCTGTTAACCTCACAGTGACTATGTAACTCCAAAAAGTTACTAAGCATTGTTTTTACACTTCAGTTTTTGTACAAATTAAACAAACGACACATAACATGTTAATAAGTAAGGCTTAAACTGTGTTAGTATGCAGATGTGTTTCCATGGACAGCCTAGCTGTTTCCCCGTTTCCAGTCTTTATGCTAAGATATGCTAACCACCAGCTCCTGGCAAGTGCTTCATTTTCATTGTACAGACAAATGAAAGTGACATTGATCTTGTCATTCAACTCTTGGCAACAAAAGACTGCATATTTCCTAAAATGTCTTAACTATGCCTTTAAAAAGATTTCTGCATACATTGCTTTTAAACCAAAAAACAATGTAACAGTTGGGTGAATAATAATCCTAATCATACAGTTCACAGTGAGGTGAAAAGTTGAAAGGATAAACACCAAGCAAGGGAGCTTATAGTCCCTCTGTCAGTTTATCATAATATGAATAATGTCACTTCACACAGTGTTTTGTTTTGTTTTGTTTTTGCACTTTCTATTTTCTGCAAGGCGGGAAGATTCTTTGGGGAGATTGACGGATCAGTGATGACCACGCTAATCAGAATGGGCATGTTCAAAAGGTAATGTCTGGTTCTCATTGCCTGAATGGTTAACAGGACAGTCTGTCTATCTGTTAGCAAAGGACAGAGGGTTACTTAGTCCTGGAAGGGCCTGCAAGAGCTAAAGCATGTTCAACTTCATGTAAACCTCTCTAAATCTCAAAGGCAAGAAGCTGCAGATGCCCCCACATTGCAACGTTAAGTGCATCCCAGTGTCTCATGCTCATAACACTGTGCATTTGAAACTTACTCATGAATTTGATTAGATGTCACCCACATGTTGTATCACAGACAGAGGGGATTGCTGTTGAGTCTTGTCTTAACCAGGAGGTTGGCTTGTTTTCCGTTTACTTTTTGGTTCTTATACACCTAAGCCATGCATTAGTATGCATCTGAAGCCCATAGGCTGGAGGGCGTGCTTTACTGTCATTATAGAGACTCAAAAGCTTTGTTTTTATTGCTATATGTTGGTAGAGTCTGTGCCCTGTGTTGTACATGCTGCTCTACGTGCCAAGGGTAGCTAATTCATCCGTCTTTGTATTTGTAGTATAGATATCCCTGCTGCTTCTCCCCCTTGCTCCCCTTTGAGCTCTTTTGACTGCTCTGAAATTTTCTCCCTCTTACTTTTTTGCCCATCTTTTATGTTTGAAATCTCATGAGTGATGTGCTATTTTTAAACAGCTAAAAGATTTCATCATGCTTCATTTGACACGGGATATTACATAACTGGTTTTGAGCATGCATGAACTTCACTGGCTGTGTGTATGTGTACTTGTGTTTATGTTTACACTGTGTATGCATGCATCTGCATATTTGTTTCTTGTGCCTCTGCCTGCATAAGGACCAAATATTCACAGTGTAGGAAAGCAAGAAAAGCCAAAACACTGGGTCAATCCTTAAAAAGTAAAGTAATTCAAGCACTGAGATGATTTTCTTGCAGGTTTCTTTCTTTTCTAAGTTAAGTTAGGGATCAGGGTTTCTACAAAGGTTAAGCTCAGCTATTCAACGATGTGTGTAAAAGAGGGTCAAGGAATCAATGTAAGCCAGTGAAATATTGCCTGAAGAGCAATACAATGTGCATTTGTGTGTGTGTTTCTTCAGGGTGTCCTTGTTCGACTACCAGGCCATGTGTAAGATGAACTCGCACTCTGTCAGCAGCAGCCGTCCACTTCTCAGTGTATGAACACTATGCTCACTCTGTATACAATATTATCACCTTAATGGTCCAATCAATTCTGCAGTAACTATAATATATCTATCTATCTCTTTAGCCGTTTTATGGTTTGGCTTCAGCCTTCAAGTGGTTCCTCTCCAACTTCTTGCTGTAAGTGTTGCTAGGGGCAACCAGAATGTCAGTATGTACAAAATAAGGGGGGTGTTTTTGATCAAGTTTACTATTATATATCACACAAAATCATTATAGTTCGAAATTTTTGAGAACCATGTTTATTTGATTTCTTGCGAGTTAGATGAGAAGATCAATACCACTAACATGTCTGCTACCGCCAACACTCAGTTAGCTTAGCACAAAAACTGCAAACAGGAGGACACACCTAGCCTGACTCTGTCCCAAACTAAGAAAAAAAAACCCATTCGCATCTTTAAAGCTCACTAATTAACACATTACAAAAAATTAACAACTCGCTGTTTTACAAGAAGTGGACAATTTCTTGGCTTGGGGCGGTGCACTCCAGAAAGTCATTTTGCCTTGAAATAGGAGTACAGTAACCATCCGGAAAAAAATGTCGTTTTTACAGTCTTTAAATGTTTTTAATGGAATAAGCAAACAACATTTTAATTTCCAGTCTTCATGCTAAACTAAGCTAACTGGCCGCTGCCGTATTTACTTAACAGACATAAGAGTGGTCTTAA
>JAPMOB010027125.1:0-23402 GCA_029875015.1 Lepomis gibbosus | reverse complement strand
GCTCAGGGACACAGTGGGGATTGAACCCGGGTCTCTCACACCAAAGGCGGGCGTCTTAACCATTGCGCCATCCCACCCCGTGGAGAAATCTATGCTGCCACTTATACAAATATTCCCATTATTGCTGCAACAAGTTACCATTTTCATTAATTAATCAGTTTAAAAAACATTGCCAAAAAATATTGAGTCAATGGAGTGCTTGAGTAATCATCTTATTGTTTCAGGACTAGTTTCTATAGATCATTGTACTGACTACTGCTAAGTATCGTTTGAAATTTTTTGAGCGCCAGCGCTGAATGAATTCTTACGATTCAGTACTGAGATAAAACCTTACTTTGATAGCAAAATAAACATGTGTTTTTCTATACTTTCATTGAACAAGAGAATACAGACTTCCCGAATACTGAATATTGAACACAAGCAGCTGTACAAAATCTTTGCACCAAATAAATAACCACATTTCCTTAAAAAAGTATTTTGCAACAGCCAAGGATGTCATTTTGTGTGGGAAAGTGGTGGGGACTTAAGGTCTGAGGTTAGGGGTGTGATGAAAGACTTTTGTCACAAAAAGACACACAAAAAGATATTTTCACACTATTTTAAATAAATATTTAATGCTGAAACATATGAGTGGAGGGTCTGGGGGTCCTCCCCTAGAAGATTTTGAGTTTTGAACTGGAGACATTTTGTGCACCAATTAATTGTTGAAATCTCTCTATTTTTATGAATGGAAACACAAAAGTCAGGTGGCAGGTGACGACAGAAAATATAAAAATTTAATGGAATATATTGCAGTAATCAGTATCTCTTTTTGCCTAATTTACTTTCTTGGACAATGCGTGTTTCTTCTACATTTAAATTGCATTGCATGTTTTGTTATTTTGCAAATAAACTTTTCTCTAATCAATTTTCATTTCTTGTTGCTATGTTTTAGAACAATTTTGACAAAGGCTATCAAAAAGTGATGGGGACATGACCCCAGCTATGGCAACAGGTAACAGGTTTGTTTAAAAAAAATGTAATGCCAGTTGTTTTTCTCAACATAATGAAGAAACATTCTGCGTATCTGGAAAACATTTACTGCCAAACATATTTTATTCACTAATATTCATTTATCCAAAACATGATTATTCTTTATTATGTTTAAGCAATTCAAAGCACTCAGTTAAGGTTTTGGAAAGTTTGCTCTCTTGGTTAAATATTGAAAAGATACTTTCACTTTATCAGCATGTAACTGAAACCACAATCTTTCCAAAACCTTAATCAAATGTGCTTTTGTTTCTTAAATCCTAACCACACACAGGCCTCAGGATTCAAATTCCAGTCTGCAGTGTTGAAGTCATGCACTTGCGTGCATTAGAAAAATGTAGCAGTTCGTTGGTGGAAAAAACATTGCCAAAGAACATAGTCTAGGCAGAAATCATGTGTCCACTCACAACACATTTGGCAAGATCAAAATCTGATCAAAGATTACATTTAATAACATCTTTGGGTTGACAAATTCCATTTCTGTGTCTTAGGAACACATTTCAGCTAGAACCAAAAAGTATCAACAAGATGCTCCTCATTAGGATTATTTTTAAGTTTGTTTTTCACATGTTCTTCTCTAATTTATTCTGGACAACTTCCTGCAAAACATCTGTATTAAAACTCATAAAAGACCACATGCTGCCTTTGTCGATATTACTTGCTCTTTGTTTGCAAGTGTGTGCTGGATCAACCACAGGTGCCTTTTCATCAGTACGGACCAAACCAACACTCAATGAAACCACAAGTCTGTCATTGTCTGCTGGCTACTGGTGTTGTCTATCTGATGTCTATCTAACTGTCAGCTTTGACTTTGGCAGAAATGTTTGAAAGTGGTAGATGAGTGGGTGATAATGGTGTATTTGACTGACTGTACAGCCTATTCTGCTTAAGGACTTGAACACTAAAATAAACTGCCACAGTTTTCCTTAATATTAAGACTTCCCCTCCCTTTCTCTCTCGTTCTCTCTTCCCCCCTGACCTAGTTTTGGCATTTGATCCTGACTGGAAGATCAACCCCTAGAGGGTGCACAATGTCACCCTTGTACCATGTCAATTCCCACACAAAGGGCACCCTTTGTCACTTCATATTTTCTAGGCTCCAAAACCCTGGCTTTTTCATTGTTGTTTCTGGCAGGGGTCATTTCCTGGTGGTGGCCCTGCCTGCCAGTTGTTCTTCCCTGTGGTGCACCTGCTGTCATTGTTGACCATCACACAACAGGGAGCCAAACGTCTCCGTTCACAGATCATAGATCTGAAGTAGATGCACCTTATCTAGATAATTGCCTAGATTTTTTTCTATTAAGATATATAAAAAAATATATTTATACACCGTCTGATATTATCAGCCATAACTAGAAAGGTCCATAAATATGGTGCAAAGTCAGACATTTCAAAGCCAAACAAGAGATTTGGCCAATGGGCTGTAGCTTTGGTCATCATTACTGTTATGATAACATTGTCATTACTGAAATAATTGCAGAGATCTCATTATGAGAACACGGCAACATCTTTAAAAGAAGTCCAAAGGGGCAAGAAACAAGCTCTCAGCTGACCTGACAGAATGGAAACAAATCAACACTTAAACATGTTTTGTTTTTTTTAAATCACATTAACCACTTTGGAGGGAAAACTGGAAATGAGCACACCTGCAAATGCATAGGAAAATATTTGTATGGACAACTACGGCCAGTAATGTAGGTCTAAGTTAGACCAGGAGGTAAGTCTATTAACTGTGAGGTTTGTTTACAACAGGCAGCTCGTGTAGGAAATTTAAAGTTCGCCTTTATTTTCTCTTCCAAATGAGTTTGTCTAACCTGGGGGCTTGTTTAAAACCCGTGCGATTGTCTGGCTGCTCGTGTTTCTTGTCCTGTTGGACCAGATCTTACCAATAATCTTGGCTAGGATAATGTTTTCATAATTGACAGAATAGATAGCTAAATCTGAAAGTTATATAAAATCACAATAACTGTTTAATTCTTTCCTAAAAGTAGAGAAAGTTTTGTTCAAACTACTTTACCGACCCCCCCCCCATCCATCTCCTCCATGGCCTATGACTCAGAGACGTGGGGCATTTTAACAGGGTGTCCTTGATGAGGCCCAGCACAAATTAACCAAAGTGCCATCTATTCCATCGCCACTTACTATTTGACAGCAGGAGAGTGAGGGCTGCTCCTGGCAGGAAGTGAGCCCAGAACCTGGCATTATTGGTGCCCAACACCGGCCAACCGTCACGGCCAAAGCTTCGCCGGGGGTCAGCAGCCATCACATGCCGCGGCCTAATGCTGCTGATGAGAGAGAGCCCGCCTTGCAGGCCTGCACACCCCTGGGGTGTGGCCACTCAACGTCAGCTTAACCTGAGCTGACAGACCGTCCACCACTCGCATAGCCATGCACGCACTCACACATGCATTGATTCGTAAAAATACACACATACACAGATGTACACATGAATACACACGTGAAATCATAAAAATACCCATGGCTACACAAAACCTACACAACCCCACAAAAAACACACAGTCACAAACACATACATACTGTGCAATCAATAAAAAAGATAAAAGCAAAGCATGCAGTTATGATGTTTACCATGTAGCCTGTTAGCATGCCAACGTTTGCTCATTAGGACAAAACACAAAGTACAGCTGAGTCTGAAGAGAATGTCATTAGTTTTGCAGGTATTGGTCATAAACCAAAGTATCTGAGAAATTATTTTTTTACCTGATGATAGCACTAGATGAAAAGTCATCCAAGTCATTATAATTTATCCTGAGGGAAACGTGAATGTCTTTACCAAATTTCCTAGAATCCATCCAAAAGCTGTCAAGACATTTCACTCAAAACCACAAATGTCAACCACTATGACGTTGACTATGTGGTACTAGAGCACAGGGGATCACCAAAGTCTATAGGTTTCATTCTCTTCTCTTCCTTTTGTGACAATCCATCCAATACTTGTCAAGATATTTCAGTCTGGATCGACTGACATTGCTTTCCCTAAATCCACGCTGCCAGCGATAACGTAATATATTTGCCTCCTTCTGTCGTCTTGCTATTCACATCACCCGTAAAACGCACTACACATTCACACAAGTAACAAAAGAGCAAAGGTCTGAGGGGATGTGATGGTTTTCACACCCAGCATGTTCACGTGAGCATCATTGTGTGGTTAGAGACTAGATTAGAAACATATAGTGAAAACAATTTCAGGTCAAATTTGAGGTGCATTGTGATTTAAACTTACGAAGATTACTCTAAAGATCACCATCTCATCTTTTTTTAGCGATGGGTGATGTACCGTACAGTTTATGGTGCAATTGTGTTTGCAAAAAATATAAAATTGACCGGGTTAAACAAATTCCTGCTGAAGGCACACAGAGATAATATTCCCTTACATGCCCCCCAGCAGGTTGCGATTCACTGCTTTGCTCAAGGGCACTTTCTGGCAGTGATGGTGGAAGGCTAAGATTTTACACCAGGCGCCAGTTTTAAAATGTCACTTCAAAATGTCACTTCAGATCTTGCCATTTGAGTCATTAGCAAATATCAATGTTCAACAAGAAAAAAAAAAAGTCTGAAACTGAAACTTTGACGGCGAAATCATTGTCTGAGCAGTAGGTTCTTTTATTTTAGTCACCAAATTCTTGAGAATCGGTAACTCTCGGTGAATGCACAAGCCAGCTCCTTTTCGCTATTCCCCCAAGCTCAACTGAAAACGGGAAAAAGAGTGATCGTGCCTTTTCGGTTGTGGCCGCAAGACTGTGGAATAAACTTCCCATTTTCATGAGATCATCCCCGACAACTGAGACTTTCAAGTCTTGTCTTAAAACTTTAATTCTTTGGCTTTGGAGTCAGTCTAGAGACAATTATGCTTATATGTCCTGGTTGCTTCAAATTTCTATTTTTTGCTCTGTGTGTCTCATCTTTGTCTTATGTTTTAATACTGCTGTTTGTTTTTTTAATTGCTTTACTTTGTACAGCACGTTGTTCGACAGTGGCTGTTTTGAAATGTGCTTTATAAATAAATTTGACTGAGATATAGAATGATATTTGGTGTCTGAGCTGTGATGTTGTCATGCCACACAAGCCAAGATTAGCGATACGGAAAAAAAAACACATTAGGTGCAAAGCTCCAAAGTCTGCCATGTGTGGGCTGAACAGAAGCTGGTGTGTGGCCACTTCCAACCATTGTAGGGAATTTGCTGTCTAGTGAAGTAATATGGATACAGCTAAACCCAACAACAAACCTGATAAGCATCAGCAAGTTAAGATGCATAAAAAACACACAGCAGCAAGCAATTACTTACTTACACCTTAAATTCACAAAAAGATGAAACTATAACAACTTAAAAGGGGGAATTATGTGCAAAACCAGTTCAGGCCAAAACAACCAAAAATATTTCAAACAATCAAACAGTGTTAAAGCATCACAATGCACAAACAACCACCAAGTTCAGCCACTAATTGAGAAATTTATAAACCAACCAGTAATGTAACGCAAATATTGCACATTGGTGGCATGAGATAGTTCATATAGTACACAAATACTGACTAGAGCCAAGACATAAACTCAGGATAAGTATGTTAAGCAGCAAATACTTAGCTTGACGAAGTGAAGCAGTGATGTCCGGCATCTCAGTAAAATCTTTTTGAAAGTCTCTGTGGTCCCAAACAGCCAACAACAGGGCCGGAAACTCCAGCTTCAGGCTTTAAGTGCACGGTTGAGGCCTGCAGCTAATATGACAAACAGGTATTCCAAGAAGATGCTAAATGAAGTGCAGATCAGTGCAGCACAAACACCGTTATTTCCTCCACCGAGTCACCCTAAAGCAACAGGATTGGCCTGTTGTGTTGCCTGTTGTGTTGCCTGTTGTGTTGAGAAATGCTAAGAGAGTATCAGTTTCAGAGTACAGCAAAGTTAGCTAGTTAGCAAAGGAGCTGTGCATAGTAGAGCTAAAAAGTGGGCAGGGCATTACCAGCCTTTTAGCCATGCTGGCATGTGATGTTTCTTCAACCCGAAGTTGCTCATTATTATTTAGGGGGGAAATCAGCTCAGCTCAGTGACACTAAGCTTCACGACACTCTTGTCTTGCTGTCTACCAGCTTGCTTATGGTCGGGTGTAGGTGTGTAGGGGAGAGCGGGGTGAGTTGAGCCAGTTTTTACTTGCAGTGTCTTCAAACTGAGGGCACGACAGTAAGGTCTCCAACTAAAATGTGTGCATATATTTTAGGATGTGGTGCTTCCCTGGGAATAATCAATTTAGATCTAAAATAAACTGTTTTCATAATATGGTTTTCCAAACAAAAGTGGACTCTTGGCTCAACTTAATCCATATGAGGGGTAAGTTGAGCCACATGGGGGTTTCATCGTGCAAGCTCAAACGCCAGGTCCCAACATTCAATTGCACTTAGATGGTGAAACATTGCAGTTATGTCTCCTAGTTGTTTCATATCAATGTGTCGCTTTAAAGTCATCCTGTTTATCATCATTTAGTATCATTTAGGGTATCATAAAAAATCCACAATCCTCTTATAAACTGAACAGTGACAAAGGGCAGTTTTGAGGATGTTCAACCACTGTTGTCACGATGACAAGTACAAGATAATTGTTATTGCTAAATCATAGTGAGTAACTCAAGAAGATAAGCTAACCGAGATACAATTATTGGCTTATCATTTCTGCTTTTAATTTGTAATGTCATGTCAGGCCTGCAAAGTGAGTGCTAGGGAGGGGAGGTGTTGGGTATTTTTTGTCATTTCACATTCATTATGATTATGTGCAGTGTTGGACAAATATTTTCAGGGCATCATGAGAAAACCCTTATGTGTACTGGAATGAGGAAGGATATGTTTTATTGCTTATCATTTCTGCTTTTCTTTTGTAATAGAAAAAATATATGTTTTTTTGTCTCAAAAATCTCAGTCTCAATTTAAAGATCATGTTCGCTCTATCTGAATGATAATGTGTTTACAATTGCTATATATGTCAGAGGTCGCACGCCTCTGGAGCAACTAAGGGAAGTGTCTTACTCAGGGACACATTGGTGTCACTATGGGAATTGAACCTGGGTCTCTCAAACCAAAGGCACACATCTTATCCATGACACCATAACCACCTACCCAATGTTTAATTTAATGAAGTCTCTGTGAATACATGTACACTCGCTAACTACTGTTGTCTGGTACTATGCTGCCTTAGATTCACTTTAAGAAGTTTAACCATATTGTAATTATCCAATTTTGTGTTTGTTGTAGATGATGATACATTAGTGGTTTGTTTTTCTTCTTCAATAAAGATTTATTGGAGAAAAAAATGGTGTTGCGGGCTGGGGTGGGCTGCAGAGTGGCGGATGTGGATTGGGGGTGAAAGGAAACACCGTGGTGTTGATCTCCTGGAATGTGGCATGCCAGAAAGCTGGCTCAACTGGCACCAAACCAAATGCCTTCAGCCCCCCATAACCACCACCAACACTACTCTCACTCTTTTCTCTCCCTCTCTTGAGCGTCATGTCCCCAGTCCAATTCCCCCTCTCTCTCGTCACTTCTCTCTCTCTCTCTCTCTCTGTCTCACTCTCTCTCTCTCTCTTTTCCACACAACCCGTGAAACAGGAGAGCCGCCATCTCCGCTTCCTCCGACAGGATCAGCGATCATTCTGTCCAGGCCTCCGGACAGACGGCATTCCTTCCCCCTGCTGCTGTTGCTGGCCGGCTGTTGCACCGGGCATCCAGAATAGATCTCTGACGTCCGCCTGGTTACTAGAAAACGCCAACGTCCCGAGAATCAAAAGAACACAGAGGATAGACACATGCATCCTGTACAGACAAGCAAATTAATTAATACACACCAAGACAAAGGACAAAGAAATGCTGATATCTACAGGATGTTGTTTTAATGACAAAACGGATTTGTCAAGGTTCAAACCATCATGACTTTGCATGACATGATGATCACAAAGAGTGGGAGCCTTCAAATTGTCATGTCAGGCGTACAAAGTCAGTGCTGGAGGGGTTGTGGTCTAATTAGTGACCAGAATTTGACCCTATATGTTAATTGCACATATCAATATCATCAATACAAAAAACAGCACCACAAAAGTTGAACTACTTTAGCCGAAGTCCTTTACAGCTGATACATGGATTTTTTAAATGTCTGGTGTAAATCCAGATGAAATGTATGCCAATTTTTTTAGCCACATTAGGCATCGCAACCTTGGTCTCTTGCTTGACCTGTCCACCACTTTGGTTCAGATTGAAATATCTCCCTAACCACTGGAAGGGTTGACATGGGTTTTGGCACAGACAGTGATGGTCCCCAGAGGATGAACCCTTCTGACTTTGGTGATCCCTCAACTTTATCGCAAAATTTAAATTTTACCCGATACTTCAGCTTATGAATAAATCCCTTCAAAACAGATGACATTCCCATTCCCCTCTGCAGTCTTTAGTGTTAATTAGCATAGTGAACATGGTGAACATTGTACCTAAACATCAGCATATTAGCATTGTGCAAAGTAGCATGCTGACGTTAGCATTCAGCACAAGCACAGTACTGCAGAGCCACTTAAGTGGCTGTAGACTCTTATCTGGGTCCTCAATCTCTCCCTTGTTCAGTAAACATCATCATCACTGGCAGATGTGCTGTTGCACAACGGCAATTTCTAATAAATGTGACACATTGCATTGAGAGATTTTTAGAACCTGGTGTCCATGTAGACACTACTTTTCACTGTAGGAATCTTTTGGAGATAATTAAAATTTCTGCATACATTTTAATTTGGTAAATTAAATAAAATGGTGGAGGGTAAATATAGTGCACTATGTAGTAAATACAAATTATTTGTAAAGACTTTAAGTATTAAAATGCCTCAAAGGAAAAAAACAGAAGTTCTGGCTTTTAAGAAGAAACTTTTAAAAGGCTGGGGAGGAAACAAGGGAGGGGTTTGGCGGCGGATGGCACCGCTGTCACTTTTGCTGGCGTCCATTTGCATGATTAATGTTGACTGAAGCCCTGCGTTTGTCAGGGGAGGTGTCTGCAGTAAAAGTGCCACAGCCCTCCAGATTGACACTCATTAGTGAGGGGCTCCAAGGCAGAAGGGGCCCACAGGGAGCAAGAGGGCAGCAAGGAGGGCGAGAGGCCACATCCCACTAAAAATAAATTATTTCTAATGATTGATACAGATAGCAGTGGACTGATAGGGCCAGATGAATCAGACGACTTAGGTGGTGGCAGTGGCAGGCAAGACCTCTGGTTGGCAAGTTGTTGTCAGCTGAAACGCTGCTTAAAGCCACCATGCCCAGCTAAACGTGTCTGATCCGAATCCCAACACACACATATAAAGGCTACACCACCTTCTCCTTCACTTGTTGTGTTTGACCACCCCTAGCAGTGCCCCTCTGCCTCCTGCCACTCAATCCATGTACACAAATACACACACTCACATTACACACATTGCACACAAATGCCAACGCTTACCCAGGAGCAAGTGAAACGAACAGGGGTACAGGACTCCAGCGTGTGCCTACGCCCACACGCACACACACACATGCATGAACACACACACACACACCTCAGTCTTAGCCTCTTGTGCTTTAACCCTGCTGCACTTTCCATGGTTTCACATACCCCAGAACGCTGTGTCCATCACTGTGTTTGTGCATTAAATCCACGGCTCAGGTCATTCATCGCACATGTCTGAAGCTGCCAATCATTCAATCAATCCCGGCTTCATTACAGTGATTGTAATATCGAGGCCCCCAGCATCAAGCTCGCAGGACGTTAAGAAGCAAGGGGGTAGGATTATTTTAACACAGCATTCAGATCAGATTTCCTTCAAAAGTAATTTTCTGCTGCACCTTCTCGGGCGGTGTTCTTCAAAGACTGAGTTACAGGGTGCAAGGAGGTCAGAATTTTTCAATGCACCTTGGACTGGGAGGTGATAAAGGTAATAAAGTCCTTACAGAAAAAGTTGGAATCTGTTTTTATACGTTTTCCCGATGAATTTATAGCAATGTGATGACCCACTGCCATCTCAGGGTTTTGCATTCCTACACCTACATGTCCATCAAGGTGAGTTGTAAGTTGTAAGTGAGTTTTTGTCTGCATAGAAATGACAATTGAATAAATGTGAAAGAGGAATAATTTCATTGCCATTACTAAGATATATGCAGAAATATAAGAAGAAATATATAAAACTGAGATTAAAAACCTTTATGCTAGCTGCATAAAAAGCAATCTTGTAGGTCTAGTGATTGGTCTTTCCACCACTTTGTTCCAGATTTAAATATCTCAGCAACTTCTGGATAGCTAGATGTCACAGATGATAAATTCCACCGACTTTGGTGATTAAAGCTAATGAAATTGTCTCAATGACACTGTAGTAAGATGTTGGATAGGAAGAAACACGCTAGGTCCAACCCTCTGACAGACCACTGTCAGTTCTGTCAGCAGGGTTGGACTACAGTGACCCCGGCCCCTCTGAGCCCCTGTGAGCTACACTCAACTGTCCACAAGAGGAGAAGAAAAATGGTTAGAAAGGAAAGGAAACACTGGCTGCATCCTTACATGATCTTTTCTCTGCTTCTCCCTGTATGGGCCCCAGTGAAGCACTCTTTTGCAACAGTGTTTCTTCATGGCAGCGACTAAATATACCAGACACCTGGCAGACAATGGGAAACTGGGCTAAGGCAAGGAAAGGTGGCCAAGTGGGTCAATGTGACTGCAAGGACAGCGAAGCGGCTGCTTGCCAATCTGAAGCTGAAGAGTGGCGACTCAATACTGTTATTTGATCAGACTCAGGTTGACAGAGGTGTGGCAAAAGGCTTTTGGTTGAGCTTAAAATTAAGCAAAGTCAGCAGAAACAGCAATAAAAAAAAAAATTTTTCAGGAAATATAATGTAATTCGCCAGATATTCCACTGCCAGATTTAACATCTCACATTTCAGCTGGGTTTTTTTTGAACACCTTCTAAATTCACTTAAGTTACAGTAACATCAAGGATGATAAAGCCATTCTCAAGTGACAGTATGGGATAAAGAGGGCAGGCAATACAACAGAAACCATGCACTGAAGCAGTATGTATGTGGGTCGATCAATTATTAAGTCAACAGACTGTGTCTTTCACTGGATAGGTGACAAAGACCCATGGAAATCCTTGGCTGAATTGACAGCACCTGACACCTTGTCCAGCAGGATTTATGGCCTGATAATTAGGCATTAGAACAAGCGCCTATCCAGAGTGGCAGCTGATGTACAGCTGCCACTCTGGATAAACAAAGACAACAGAGCTTGCAACTGAAGGAAAAACATACTGTATGCCCGTGCCCAAAATAACTTTATTAAGTTACCCAAACATCAAAACTTTGGTGATTTTTGAGAATGAAGCAAGACGAGCAAAGATAGACAGGATGCTTCGGGATGATGCTACTATGCTATTTAACATTAATGTAATTTCAGTAGATGCATTTCAAATGAGCCTAATTATGAAAATGTTTCTATAGTATGGAATAGTTTTGGAAATATTCTTATGTGCTTTCTTGCCGATAGTTAGATAAAAAGATATATTATAACACTGCTTAGCAGACTGGAAACAGGGGAAAACAGGTGGCTTATTAATAGGTAATTATTATGTTATATCTTGGATTGCTGACAATTTCTTGGTTAAACAAACAAAATATAACATACTGATTTTTGAGCATTAGATTTGCTCACAGGCAGATTTTGTTACCTTTGGATAGAGCAAGGGCTCACAGTCACTCCATAATGTTCTCTATGCTCAACTTTCTATAAGCTTCTCATTTGGCTGTAAATAAATCCCCAACAGTAGCTGCAGCCGTGCGGCTCACCCTAGACCAGCTGACCCTGACAGTAGCATTTAGTATACCAGGGTCAGCTTGGACCTGACAAGGGTGATGATTTCTTAATGTAGTCAGAGGGCACGGCAATTGGACGGCGGCTGAGGTGGGGAGTCTGTCTGCACATGAGTATGGATGTAGGGCAGGGGTGTGCGTTGGGAGGTATGGTGCCTTTTAGGAAAGTCTGACAATGTTTTGGGGCGTGGGAGATTGATGAGGGAGGGGTTGATCTGCGTTCATGGAGCAGGCTAGAGGAATGTGGGGAAGTGCACAGCTGCCCTGTTTTGTCATGGCTGTGCTCTGTGCTGTCTGTCTGAGTAATATAAAGCTGCCAGTGTTGTGTGTTCATGCGCAGGACCTCCCATGGATCTGCGGGCCCCAGATGCACAACCCAGCATGCATGAATCTACATGAGCACAAGCTAATACAGCTATGGCTGTGCCTGAAAGCAAAACCAGACATCAGTCACATTCTACTTTATTTTTGTTGTGGCTCTTCCTTCTGTTAAATCTCTAATGTGCTTACAGTGAAACCAATGTAAACAGCATATTGTATTTTTCCCTTCAAATAATCAAAGTATTTGAAAACACACACATAAAGGTCCCTTTTCTCAGCCTGTGAAAACATTTTCATCTCTTCTGTGGCTCTGATGCTGTCCTTACAGTTATCTTTGCTTGGGTTTGAGGACTACAAACTTATTAAAGTCTGAGGAACTGACTGGGGGTGAAAGATGTGGACATTTACCAGGCAGGGAGGGTATAATAAAAAAAGGTGCATTATGGGAAGTGTAGGATCCAGTGTTTTTGGAGCTCTGCTGCTTTGCATCTGATGACTCTGATTTGTGAATTCCCCAACTTAATAAAAATGCCATACTAAATCACCGGAAAACCCCTGTATCTTTAACATGATACCTGATGTAATTCTACTAAATGTGTTGCATATTGCATTTGTATGATGAAAGCACATGGGATTTTGAATAAAGGACATTTTAATATATTTAAAATACTAATATAGAGTGAAAAATGAGTGTGAGGCTCCTTGAGGTTGGTTGAAAAATAGCCAAGTTATTCTGAAAAACTTTAAGTTACATGCAACATTTCTACCATCAGTCTACAATCAAATGCCACATAATGAGTCAGACCTGTGCAGACTCTGGTACCTCTGTAGAAAATGTAGCTGATGTAACTTTGGGACGAAAGGTCAGAGTGCATCAATCACATATTAGTATCTGGTAGACTAAACATAGACTGAGGCCTGAATGGTGGACATGAAAGCTTGTGGAAAAACAATGAACAACATTTTGAAGACATGGAAAGTGACACGGGCAAGTTGCATTGCAATAGAAAACTGCCTAATAATGGGTACAAGAAGTCTCAAGATAATCAATAAGATATGTTCAAAAGCAGTGAAAAGGACAGAGAATATACCAGCTTCTGTTGTCAGCCACTCTAGGAAACCAGAATTTTAAAATCAACCAGATAACAGTAGCTCAAAGTGATGAAAATATAACATGAAGTACTATATATATATAAAGTTGAGGCAGGTTTTAGGTGTTTAATATTTTCAGGCAAAAGGTCTCATCTGTAACTGTAGAGTCACTGTCAGTGCCTGAAAGCTGCTGCTGGTTGCCTTAAGGTTACACACACCCTCTCTGTGTTTATAGGGCTTAGTGCGGGTTCATAGGCCAACAAGAGAGTGCATACTGTCCCATTAATTTCCCACCACAACACTCCCCTCTCTTAAACAAGCTCTTGGAGAAAGTGGCAAATGTCTGGGAGTGTCACACCACAACATGTGAATTCCACCGGGCATCAGGGAGGTTGGGTCAGACCAAAGGGTTTTTTGAGCTTTTTCCTAAGTTTTTGCAAAATATTCCCCAAAAGTTCACGTAAGATAAATAAAGCTGCAATCTTAATAAAAGTTTGCAAATATAGCATTGTGTTTCATGTTTATTCAGGCACCCCTGATAAGCAAGGGACACTTCCAGAAAACATGGCTTAATGTTCTTTATGTTGGATTGTCATCTGAGAGCTGAGGGTACAGCTGCAGGTCTAGTGTTGCCCCACGATGGCTGGGGATGTCTGACAGGACAGAAACCCACCCAGCATTTATTACCAACTAATTATAGGATAAGGAAGTGCCAGCTTGTTTGTTTCTGGGTTGCTGAGGAATACATTTGCACTTCACCAAGAGTTCATGAGCTATTGAGTGTGAATTCCACTGAGCAATAAGTGCTATCTTTTCTATCTCGCTCTATCTGGAGCTCACAAGATCTCTCCATTCTCTCTTTCCTCACTTAATTTCACCACCCTCTGTTTTCACAGCCTCTATGGGTGGTGCCTCCTGAAGCCCTCTTTCACACCCCGTGCGGAGATTTGAATAAACATATGTTGCGTTAATTATGAACCAGTGTCATGGTGCGCCTGAGACAGGAAGGCGTTCTTCAGAAGCCATTTTAGAGAGTCTTGAGCTCCAGCTAAGTCGGTTTAATGAGAAACGTTTATATGGTGATTATTAGGGATATCCTCACTCCTCCCTCTCACAGCGTCCAAACACCTGCTCCCAGCACTGCCTCGCAAACACACCCAAACTAAAGCCAGGCTTCATCACATTTTCACAGTGGTCTTTAAAAAACTTGTCAACGCCTCAGCACATTGTAACACAGTGTACCTCATAATGCTGGCTTTAAAACATGTGTTGGGTTTACAGTGTAGTGTTGTTGTGTGAATCAGGTACCAATACAAATTATTACTGGTACAGTAGTTACAGTGGAATTAAACGTAGGGATCAAGAGAACAACAGTTGCACATTTTAAGCTGAGTTATAGGAGCTCTATAAAAAAAATTTAAAATGAAATTGTACACATATCTCCCTTAATATGTTCCTGCATATTATCTGAATTACCATTTTTTCAATTACATTCTCTTTAATGCAGATTATATACCTGAGGGCAGAGTTTCCCAACCTTGGGATGGGACTCTCAAGGGGTCGCAGAATAAATCTGAGGGATTGTGAGATGAATTCGTTTTTTTTCTTGTGTAATACTGTATAGTTTTACCTCTTTGGGCCTCTAAAACAAACTATTCAAATATAACAGTGTGATGGGAACATCCCTCATCATTCAATGAGCAAAACTAAAAATGCAGTACTTTTGTTTTTGTCACCTCTTATCATGAGCTGGACTCAAAGATCTAAGACTTTCTCTATGTACAGAAAAGGCCTATTTCTCTCAAATATTGCTCACAAATTTGTCGAAATCTGTGTCAGTGAGCACTTTGCCGAGATAATCCACCCACCTCACAGGTTTGGCATATCAAGATGCTGATCAGACAGCACGGGCATTGCACAGGTGGGCCTCAGGCTGGCCACAATAAAAGGCCACTCAAAAATGTGCAGTTCCATCACACAGAACAATGTCACAGATGCCGCAAGGTTTGCTGCAAGGCGGACTGCAGGAATGTCCACCAGAGCTGTTGCCCGTGAATTAAATATTCATTTCTCTACCATAAGCTTTCTCCAAAGGTGTTTCAGAGGACTTGGCAGTGCATTCAACAACCATTCACAACCATGTAACCGCACCAGCCCAGGACATTGCGTTTATGATTTTGTTCAGCACACGTAGAAGTGAAGACGAGGAATCTTGAATAAAAAAAGGTTCACAAGCAAAACTGATTGGGAGCAGCAGCCTGATAACGTTAGTTTTTTTGTGTCTATTGTTTTTAAGGTTGGGATTCTCATAATGGCATATTTTAGAATGAGTCTGCTTGCTCCAAGCACCAATCTAGTGGTCAAGTGAAATGAATGCTCCGGCTCAGCCTGTACACTAGGTTTGATTTGTGATCTCTGTCAGGCATGTCATGCCCACCCACATCGGCGTAACGTCAAGAAGTGGATATTTATGGCCGAGGGGTTATGCACCCAGTACGCACGGTTGACTTAAAACATGAACGAGGAGGATAACAGAAGAATTGCACAAAAACACCACACTAAATTTTATTTTGAAGCTATATTTCTCTTAGATGCTTGGAAACTGAAATGTGGCATATAGGAAGTGCACATTAACAACCAGCATATGAGTTTGACATAGTGAACATTGTGGTCATGAGTTAGAGCAACATGTAGCCTCCTCGGGTTTCAAATGGGGGTTGGTGGGCCTTTCCAGTGCTGATTCAGCAGGAACAAGCTGTAAACTAAGTGGTGTCAACGTCAAAACTTTATACCTAAGTGTTCACTATGCCTCAGACAAACTCATATGTACATCCAAGTCTCATCCAAAAGGAAAGTGTTTAAACAAGAGTGTCCTCCAAAGAGAATCAAGAGCATCACTCATTTCAGAAAATGCCCCAAAACACATGTTTACAAGCCCTCTGGCAGCTGTAGGAATAATATCTCTTGTCCGTCAGGAGCAAAAGAGGTGGGTCCACACAGCAAGGAAATCGGGTTGGATGGGTCAACAAAACTTCAAAACGCAGCAGATTGCTTTTCCTTTTTCGTTTCCACTCAACAGTCAGTGGTGGTTTCTTCAAACGGTGACCGCGGTCATTACCTTAACCAACGGGTTGTTATTGTAACCTTGACAAAGGTCCCTTAATGTTAAGTTATAGACACAGCACTAATGTATCATCACCTTCTATGTTATTTGGCAAACTTATTAGCAAACAGTTGCTCATTGACACATCCAGCAGTTAAAGACAACAGCATCGTGGAGTTGTGTTTCTGTCCACCTGAAGAATGTTTATGCAATATTTACTTTCTTTCTGCTCTGTTTTGGTCTCCACTAGCTCCTGAGAGAAATACCTGACTCTTCAGATGCTAAATTCTCCAATATGTTCACCAGCTAGTCTCTAACGGTGTCTGAGCAGGTAGCATACAGTGGGTTTCTTAGCGCTTTTCCACTGAAAGCAGCTGCCTGCTGGAGCCAAAGAAGACTCAATAAGAGCCTCACACAAACTGCTGCGACCTAATGTTCATCGCGACACACACCAGCTGACTCTTGATTCAAGTTGAAACATTTCAACATTACTCAGAGTGTAAAGACAGAATAGCGGTACAAAAATCTTACAGCTGCGATGCGGTGGTCTGTGAGCTGACTGGCTGACAGGTCGTTGGCTTCCCCCACTTTACGTTTAAGCACATTTTCTATCCACCATAAATTTTCGTAAAACTGTCAATATTCGAAATCTACACAGTTGATTCCTCGCCTCAAAACTTCTCAGAAGTGGATTTAGTGATGAAATAAGATACGAAAATTGTTGGCCCCACTCAGGCAGTGATGATGCAGCGAATAGTGACGTTTCTCCCTGAACAATCAGTGGTCTACAGTGTTGTCACGTCATGTTTCAGTATTGCCTCAGCTTGCATGGAACCTCGAGGTGAAAAGTACCAGCTAGCAGGTACAAGTACCCCAGTGGAAAACCAAAAAAGGTGAGTAGAGTCGAGGTGAGTTGAGCTGCTACCAAGTGGTGGAAAAGGGGGATTTGAACAAATCCTTTCACGCTGTTATTTGATACACTGTGATTGTCAAAACAGTGATTATAGATGCTTTAAAGTAGTAGTGATTCTAAGCCAAACCATGATGATTTCCATGGTGATGTTTGTTTGTATTTGCTGTTGTAGAGGAACAAATTTCTAGGAGACAGGGTTGTGTTTGTACACACAAAAAGTTGCAGAAGTTGTGTAAAGACCGCCTAAAAGACAGCTTGACAGAGTTCAACTTTTTTTCTGACCTCCACACACCTGGGAGATTGATGCCTGAATCGGACGACCTGTCTGACTTTCTGAAAGTTACAAAAATTGCCCCCGATTCATCTAAAAATTGTTGTGGGAGGAGGATTCAGATGCTGTTTGGGAATGTGACACGCACTTCATGTGAAGCTGAGGCCTTTTAATGTCAGCCAGGATATTCGCAGTGTCAGTCAGTGCAGATCATATGAAACTTTTTAACCTGATTTCAGGGTGTAATTCCCACAATCTGAAAATCATCACCACCTCTTCTTTTTGACAAAGTATCATCTGTTTTAATTGAGCTGTCAGATGCTACTGTTAATGAAGACATGTTTAGACATCCGCTGATGTGCCCGTCTATCACGTCTAAATCTGTCAGCCCACAGAAACTGTGTACAAGCGCGCCTGCTTTTATTACATTTTTTTTACAGCCTCAAGATTTTACATCAGTGTCCAGTTGCAGTGCAGCTCTCCTTCTCATGTCTACAAGTATAATTCACTATTCATGACTCCTGCTCACCCAAGCTGACTCAAGTACAATACAGACAGCAACGGAAAGTTTTGATTCTAGAGAAAATAAGAAGGTAATCACAATCACAATCTTTCAGGTGCTAATTCAGGGTAAAAATGCTTTATCTTGTTCAGAATATCAGCATTTACTCCGCGGTTCGCCTCATGCTTGTGCACATGAGAGCTGCCTGACCTGCTAATAACACTTCCAGGAGAAAATGAAAGCTGATTGTGCTTCACAAGGTGATGGCCTGGGGGCTCTCGCCGGAAGCAGGGAGAGGAAGTGGTGACTCCTGCCAGAGGGAGGAAGGGGAAGGTGGGGGTGGGGTGGACACGCCTGGCTGGCCGTGGTGTCCGTGGTGTCTCTCACACCGTGGCCCTCTCGCCACCCGTGTCAACACTGATGACTTCAGCATGTGCCCTTATGAGCTCACCTTGCTAGGAGAGATGCACAAAGTGGGATTAGAGCAGTGGCTGTGTCAAGGGGGATAACTGTGTCGTACCTGCAACTGGAGGGCTTTCATCTATTAATGCGTGTGTGTATGGTCACACGTGCAGCTGCTAATACCTCAAGGTTATTTCTTTCACCTGTGTTTATGAAGCCGGTTCTCCGTCCAGGCTGGCTGACCTGTGACGGCCAAACAAGGTCTTAAAGAGTGCTGCTGTAAGACAAACCACTTTCTGTTTCATCCAGACATTGGGCGAAACGATGTGTGATTGGTTACTTACTGTATGACAACACAAAGGGACACTTTGACAATCACAAGAAACGATTGTGAAACATTTGCATGTTTCACTGAGACTGAAACCTTACCTGATGCTTTCTGAGGCTGCCACAAAGCCAACTTGTTAAAACATCAAGCAGGACATAAATAAACTATTTTTGTACATTTAATACCAAACTGTTATAGAGTTTGTATATTTTGACTCAGTCCAACACTAAGACCCATCTGAACATGTTCATGTTCTTGGCCTAACACAGGCCTGTGCTGGGAATAAGATCATTTGAAGCCTTAAAGGAAATTTCAACCTTCTTCTCCTAATGTTTGTTGTGATCATGGGACATGTACTCAATAACGCCTCTTTTAAGAGATGTGGTCCTCCTAAAGAAACCAAAATGATCCTAAATGAACGTGTGTTTTGTCTACTCCCTATAGACACACATATAACAATGTACTTAAATATTAATACTAATACTGACATGAAAATCTGCAGATGGATGTTTTTTAAGTTGATTATCATTAAGAAATAAAGAAAGCAAAAAATGATCATAATTTTAGAAAAGTGGAGTTTTTATTTACTTAAATGATATTTTTAATTTACAATTAATTTATTTTGGATTAATTTCCTTTTTGCGACACTAGCCAACAACAACTGTAATAGTCTTTAACGTCATTAAAGCCATTTAAAATATGGACCTCACACAGCCAGTGGCTTTATACAGGTTGTTTAAGCCTTTCATGATTCAAATGGAAAATGAAAACACAATCGGGCTGATGATGCAACCTTTCACCTTGTGAACAGCTAGAGTAAAAACTCACTGATTTCATGGAAACGGTCTGAAAAAGAACCCGCGACACAGAAGAAGTGAAGAAGTTTTTTTTAATTAACTAAACAACAAGAATTTGAATAAGGTAACTATAGAAAGTGTCAAAAAGTGTTTTTAAGACTGCAAGTAAAGCATAGATGAGTCATTTAGCTAAAAAATGAGCATAGGCTAATTAATAATCACAGAAAGAAAAAAAAACTACTGATAAAGAACCGTTTGATCTGGAAAATCTATTAGCCTAAACAAAAGCGCAATATTCTAATTTATTTGTAAATTGAAAATTGAATGCATAAGACACACATTCTGTGACTTAGTACTTACAGGGCTATAGTTACATTATTTGCCTAATTAATTACGGTTTTAATTAACTAATTTTTCTTTAGTTTGAATTCACCCCCTTGCAGGTCATCATTAAAACATTTTGGTTGTCGGTCATAAAAACAATATCATTATAACCATTACTTATTCATGTGCGCAGATCAACCTTTAACGAAAATGCATAAGAATATTCACAATAGGGAGTTTGATGCATTTACTGTAATTATAATGTAATTGTAATCCTATAAAAGCCTAATAATTATTCTATGAGTTATTTCTAGAAAACATTATTATTGTCATTTTAAAACGTTCCTGTCGTGTCTATATTTCAAATCCTTCTAAAATGTATCAAGGCAATTACAGTCCCTTTTTTTAAAGGGCAGCGTGTGCGATTTGTGTTCACTTAACTCTCCGATGGGGGGGAAGGCTCTTTCATAAGTGGAGCCTATCACGTCTTGCGCCTCCAACCAGACACACCTCCAAAATATGACCACTTATAAAATGTATATATCATAGGATAGAAAACTGAGCGTGTGTTTGAGTCACTAGTAGCGACTCCACTCGTCAAAAAAGACAAGACAGTCACCTATTCGGGTAATAAAGAAAGTTTATATGTCTAACTAGTCTAATGAGACCGAGTGAGGGATGTTTTATATCTTACACTATAAACTCTGACCGACCGAGACACGGAATTTTAAAGTTTGTGGCATGGCAGTGTGCTGTGAGTAGTAGGGGAGGATAACACTCCAAACTCTGCTGTTTTGTATTTTTTTTATTGTACATGCACCTATTCAACTGGACGCAACAGCGGAGCCGTATGACATTGCGCACAGACCGGGAGCGGGGCTGCAAATGGGCGGCATAGGTGGCAACTTTTACCTCAGCATGTTGAATGGGACTGAAACGCAAACTTTCGGAAAGAACGCCGACATCAGCAGTCACCTCCACCGCGGCGGCAAGGATCTAGCCGACTTTAAAATGGGGATTCAGGACGCGAGGTTTTACTACCCAGACCCAGTTCAAAGCGGACAGGACGCTCTGGCTTTGCCGTACCACTCAGACCAGGCGGTGGGAGGGTACGGAGCGCAGCCCGGGAGGTTTTACGCACAGACCCTCAGCAGTTGTCCGTACGGCGGCGTGCGGTCGCCGCCAAGAAGTGGAACTGTGCAGGGTTTCATCCCGACGACAGGAGACGGGTTTCCTTCAGGCGGTAAAGACTTGTACTCTCCTTCTCCTGAGAATTACCCGGGGAGTTTTCAGCACGGCTACCAGCGCGCGCCTCTCTACCCTTTACCTGGGCTACAGGTGTGCGGGAAGACTCAGGCTCTGCTCAATAACTATCCCCTATGGGCCAAGTTCCACAAGTTCCAAACCGAGATGATAATCACCAAACAGGGGAGGTGAGTCAGACTGAGAACTCCAAAAATTCTCACTTATTTTTCCACACAATAATTAAAAAGCGGTTATTTATTAGCCAACTGATTATTAATCTTGTTTCCCCACAAGAAAAATAGCAGGGAAACTGTTAAAGAAATAACAAATTACGCACCGCTGCCTTTTTGTTTTTTTCACACTTTCTAATTTACTCACAGCAACTTTAACTTAATGACGAGCATGCATCGTAACCCCGTAACCTATGATTTACCTTAAAAGAAAGGTTTTCTGAGAACTAAAAGCACGTTATGCCCCTGTCATGCAGCCTTGCCGTGACAGCCACCGATTGGAGGTCATAGTTGACTTTTCTTTCAGCTCCTGTTTACTACAGGAACACATCACTGGTCAGGTGACGGAGGTGTTAGCACCCTGGGGTTTTTAGTCGGAGACTGACGAGAATGACCTCTGAACCACATGTTGTTACACTGCTTTTGCTCAAAATTGGTCAGAGCTGAGTCATAATTAGGGTATGAATAGAATTTAATCAGGGTGGAATATGCGCAATCTACTTAGCAATGTATTTGAAACAGATCTCTAGGATGGTGCTGTAGAATTAAAAATAAGGTTAATTGGCCTTATAAACAAAGTCATTTTTCTCAGTAAACTCCAATGTGCTTTTCCACGCTTTTTCTTTTGTACAAATTGGACCACATCAAAATTTGCTTTGGGCAAAAGTTGTTCAGGAGCTAGAGAAATTATGAAGTGGAGCCAATATCAGTTGCAGGCTGAGTTGCTGGAAAACATCTTGACACCACTGCTTGACCTCTAAAGTCACAGGGGTCCATTCACTTTAACACAGCAGGGATTTAATCCCACAAAGGAGAGTAATCAATTAAAAATTCACTTCTTTATAGTGATTAAAGCGCTTTTTATTACTTCTCCACTACACTACCCGTGTAATTACTTTCCCCAAAGGTAGTCAATGTTTTATAGTCTTGTAAAATGTGGAAAAACACGCTCCCTCTTCCTGTGATTTAAAATATTTATAGGCTCAACAAACTCAAATCAGTGATAAATCTAGCTGTTTTGAATGTCTTATCTCTGCTTAGACTTAAAAGGACAGGGTGATAAAGTGAGAATCAAACCTCAACTCGACATCGACGATAAAGGGCTACTGAAATGAGAGAGATTTTTTTTTTTTTTTTAAACACAGTAAAAGCGTTTCTGAGGCAGGTCTCAGAGCTCCTGACCTGTGAGGGGAAGAGACTGCGCTGCCGGGCCCCTCTGATGGGTCACCGAGCATTAAGATGCAGTCACGTCGATGAGGATTAATTCACTAATGTGCGACACTTGTGTTTGACAGAAGGTTTCAGGCCATAGGTTTCTCATGGCTCGGATATGTGCACAGAAAACCAGCGCGCTGTCACATTATAGGACACTGATATTTCCAATGGCTTCACTGCTTGTCAGCGGGAACCAGCACATCGTTTTAATTAAGTTATTTAATTTAATTATTATTCAAAATATTCTCATATTCATTTTTGAATATGAGATTATTATGAGATTCTTTGTTGATTTTTCACACTTTTTGTGTGTTTTTTTGTTTTAAAACTAGGAGGATTCACAGTTTTAGAGGAAGAATTTCAAGCTACAGTCTGGCAAAATATTCCACTTTGACCTGCATGCTTTCTTTACTTTCTGGTTCACAGCTGTACCTGCTCTCAGAGCTATTTTCGGTGCATGTAAATTGCATTTTTGGAAGTCAGAAAAACTTCATTGATGTAGTTTCTTAAAATAACTTCTTTAAATTTTCCTTATTTTTCTTTTAAACTTGAACAAAAGATTCTCTGATCCATACTTCACCAGATTGAGTCAACAATATTAGTTATTTTAATTTTAGGGTGTGTGTGGAATTTGTGAGTGAGGTTTTGTGAAAACAAAGAAAGTTTCAGGTAGTTTGTGTCTCAAATATTTTGTGTGTGTGTGTGTGTGTGTGTGTGTGTGTGTGTGTGTGTGTGTGTGTGTGTGTGTGTGTGTGTGTGTGTGT
>JAPMOB010027108.1:0-18773 GCA_029875015.1 Lepomis gibbosus | reverse complement strand
AGATGGCTGTATGATAGACGGCTGTATGATAGACGGATGTATCGTAGATGGCTGTATGATAGACGGCTGTATCGTAGATGTTTTAGAGCCAGCTGGCGGTTGAGAAATGTTTTTTCCATTTGATCCATTTAGGAAAAGGTATTACAGCCCACATACAGAACAGCTTTCAATATTGGCCTTTTGTGAGTGGAGTTTGGACAGGAAAGGGGTCAATAATCCAAATAATTTTCAAAATCAAAATATCGGCTCATAAATCAGCTCTTTTTAACAATAATATCGACATCGCCCCCCAAAAACCCCTATAGGTTGGCCTCCACACTGAATGTATTTCTGAGACTTCCGCTTTGCACCAAATACACACAACAGTAGGACAATGCAAAACAGAGGCAGTAAATGCTGCATTCACCTGTAATAAGAAATATTGGCTCTGGTTGTTTTGAAAACTTCACAAAAGGGCATCGGGGCCTTATCTAAGTCTAAATGTCAGCCCTCATAACTGTCCTCAGTGGTAATCTTATCGTGCGTAGCGTCAGCTTGAATCATGAATCAACAGTGACAAGCAGCAGTAAACAATAGTCACAGCTTTGACCAATATGCATCTTATTTGAGATTGCACTCTCCTAAGAGTCAATCTTGATCCGCCGCCCATTATGCCTACAGCTCTCTGATAGTTAATTTATTCACACTGTGCAACATGATACAGCCTCATCATCATGGCAACTGGTATCACAAAAAAAGGACAGCAGATGGTGTTTTCATTAAAGAATTCAAGCTAATAGAAGAATCAACCCAATGACTTTGTGTTGCGAGTCTCCGGTGCACTTATCATATTACATTAAGTTCTCAGGCAGCCTGGGGAGGGGAAAAAAACCCCACACAAGCCAAAGAAGGTCGCTGATACGCTGAGGCTATCTGGTGTGTTTTGGAAATGCTGCAGTGTTCCTGTTCCACTGTACACAGTCATGAGCTGAACAGGTCCAAATAATGCATCGGGTACATTATAACCAATAACCCATGCACTGCTATAACAACCAGCAGCGAGAACTCAGTCACAAATGGCTGACAGCTGGAGCCAACAATCACCTGCAGAGTTATCATTATTACATTTTAGGTCCGACACATCTTCCCATTGTTATTTGTATTTTTTTGCTTTCAGTCTGACATCTGCTCTGAGCTACACACCCACTCTTTTAGTTTTAATTTTTAATTAGCTGCCACATATATTTCCTTCCTTGCAGTATACAGTACACAATGCTGGCATTGTTGCGCTGCATTTATAGGGCAACACAAGCCTTTGCAGTGGGGTAAATGCAGCAGCTGCCTTTATTTAATGGTCAAAAATTACTTTTTTTAATTAAGTGAGTTGATGCATCAGCTGTACAAAAGCTGACGGCTGGAGCTGAGTGCAGCGAGATTTTCACTGCCCCCAACAAACCACAGAATAAGGCTATAGGGGAAGTGTGTGCATGTAATGCTTTTTCTAACAGAAATTCTGCTCAAATGCACCCATGCACTGAATAAAGTAGTACCCAACATACCACAAATGATGAAATCCCAATATTTTGTTACATTTTGCAATATGATATGCCATGGTATATCAAATATGTACTATACTGTTACAGCAAAAATAACCAAGACTTGAGCTAAAACTATTACAGGGGAATTTGGATTTGATCACATTCAGTGTTTTTAAATACAATATTGGAGTAACATCATATCATTAAAATGTTTCTGATCACCCAGCCCTATGACACCATTTGCAGCTTTCAAACCCATTGACAAGAAAAAGAATAAGCTGACAGTCTGGCACATAATGATGTAGCCTGGATCAGTACCAAGATCCGAGCTTCATTACATTTACATCACGACTGTAGACTGTTAGAGACACAGATTTTTTCAGTGTGTGTGTATGTGCGTGTGTGTGTATGTGTGAGTGTGTGTGTGTTTGTGCGCGCCTTGGCCACAGCAGGGAGGTATAGAGCAGAGAACACACAGTGTATTGGCATTCTGCAGGCTGCAGGACTCTGACTGTGTGGAATTGAGCAACATGAAGGTCTTACCAGAGGAAGTGATGAAGTCTGACTCCAGGCACCGCTGAGGAGCTGCTGAGCTCCCCAAGAGAAACACCTACAAAAACACACACACACACACAGACATATAGAGGTCGGTCAAACTAACGAGCAGCAATAGAGATCAGAGTCTAACTACAAAAGACAGTAAGTCCTCAGGAAGACTAGAAACAGTTGCGTGCTATTAAATGTTCTCATTGGCATAAAAACACCTACAATCAAACCATCTGCCTGCGTTTCCTGTCTGTGTGACAGGATGTAGTCAGAACATTACTAAGGTGACCTATATACAACACTCCCCTTAACAAAGCAGCTCCCGCAGCTGCTGTAAAATAACCTCTGGTGGCTTCCACATGTGGTCACGGCCACAAATACTTTCCCCAGCGCTGCAGTGAGGGAGGCCCAGTGTAAATTTATTTTCCCCTTCTGGACCGGCTGCCCTCAAAATGAGTCAATATATGCATCTTTTTGTGTGTGTCAGCCCCTGAAGCGGAGAGCGGCATTTTGGGAGGGAAAAACGGGCATAAATAAAACAACGGTCACAAAACGTGTGCAGGGAAGTAGAAACGAGCGCCTAAGTCTGGTGTTTCGCCAAAAAAGCATTGGAAGTTCGCGGCGGGATGTCAAGGGAAGAGGAAAAAGACAGAGGCGGCAGTTTGATTATGATGAGAGTGAGAAAGGAAAGCATTTGTTTATGGCATTAATTCAGCGGCAGGACAGGGCTGGTCATCTCTCTCCGACAGACGGTAATCACTTGTAATCAGACTTAATGGGCACTCTAATGGGAGCGCGTTTCCTCCCTGCATGCTCTGTCTGCAGCACCCTTTAACACACTCGTCCACACGCAAACAAGCAAGCGTGTGCGCACATTTGCATCTCATCTGGGGGAAATGCAACGCCACACTCCCATCTGAAAGGTAATCATCGTTTTAATAATACTGTCTATCCATAACAGTACAACATAATCAAGTCCTATTTGTGTGTAATGCTAATTTGCATATTTGCTTGGTTCATATTCTGTTCAGGCCTCATTTGTATGCGTTCTTTTGCAGAGGCTGGTTACTCCGCTGAGCTCCAGTCCGGTCTCCATCAACGCTTATACAACATCACAAACACACAGTTTACATTGCTCATTAAAGGATAATCCGCTTTATTACTTGTTGTCGCAGTCTTTGCCATCATCAGTCACGATAAGAATGTACCCGCCTAAGCTGACTGCTGAGATCTGGGAGCAAAATCACGGCAACAAAGCAGAGGTTCGTGCGCTTGCTGCATTATTAGTTTGAAAAATGTAGTTACTATATATGCTGCCAAATTTTCTTTCTTTTATGTGGTGGGACTAAACAAGCAGCAGCCACTCTGCGAGCTACGATAGGGCAAGAAACGAGCGATCACTGATTGCTTGTTGTATACAAGCTAACAGTTTAGCCAGATTATTTAAAATACTTTATTTGGCTGAGAAAATGAAAGTGAGGGCACCTGGAAATGTCAACAGCAATCGCTCATCATACAGAAAAATAAATCTAACCTTGAGGTTTGTTTAAACCCTGACATACTGGTCCTTGGCCTGTCAGACTGACGTTGCTGTGTTCTCAGATCTAAGCAATTACCTTGCATTGAAGAAAGGAAGGGGTCTGGACAGCGTTAGCAGTCTTTCTTACACGATACGCTATCAAAACTCACGGCCTCTCACACCTCTGTTATTTTGGCAGCTGGGTGGTTTACTGCCTGTTAGGGCTTATTGGAACTTGTGATATAACAAACTATTTCTGCTGTCTGTCGACACAAATATTGTACTAATCACATTACCAAATATTCCAAACCACATGGAGAGCATTATTATGGGAGGCGCCTTCACTGCAGGAAAATAATTAAGATGCTCATTTCTGTTCTCCTACGCATTATGCACGAGACCAAGTCCTACAAAATCTTAAGTCCTACCATGGTGTCAAACTATACCACTGATACAAAGAGCTGTAACACGGCAAAATACGCTGCAATATGCCAGCAAAGAAGGTGAAGAAGAAGACCGCAAGCTAGTAAACACTGCTGGATTACAGATAAATAAAAAATGGGCTTTTTAAATATTTTATGAGGAGGGAAATATGCATTTGGTGGCACTAAATCTAACTTTTGTTAGTTTACAAGAAACCTCCACACTGTGGTCAGTGGCTTTGAAATGGACCATAATTGTGGCTGTAAAAAACACTTAACATAAAGGAAATTATGCATTTCTGAATTTATCTAGCTAAGAGTGAACATGCCTAAGTTGCCAAAATGCTAAAAAAAAAACAAAACAAATAATGTACTGCACTGTGCATTTTAGCCCAAGAAAAAATAGTTGTCTTGGATACATTTGTGCACAGACATAATAATCAGTGAGTCTTCCACTGAAAATAAATCTCTTGCACTCTGCTGTTAGCTATTGATCCATATGTGCCAGTAGGATTGACACTTAACGCCTTTTCAGCCTCAAATGCAATCTATTATCCAGCATTCAGCCCGGTAAAAGCTTCTAGGCACAACTTGCATGACCGCAGAATACATTTTCTGTAGAGTAGTTTAACAGCATCATAAATCTTTAATTTTTAATACAAATTAAAATAAATCAAATTAAAATAGCTTGTTTCAAGTTGCTTCCAAATTTCACTGGGCTAGACTTACAAAAAAAATAATTATTCTCTCGGGTAGATACATTTATTTGGTATCACAAATGGCTATGACAATACCTCCCGTGTTCTTGATTCAACTTTACTAGGCATGTTTCCCCCATAAAAAGCATTAGTTTCTAAAATATTTTCTACCAATAAGTGATTAGACTGTGATGCTGTCATCCAGTCAGGAATGTGTGTGTGTGTGTGTATATTTTGGTGAAGAGAGCCATAGGAAGAGAGCGATGAAAAGAGAGAGAGTGTGTGTGTCTGAGAGAGAGAGAGAGAGAGAGAGAGAGAGAGAGAGAGAGAGAGAGAGACAGAGTTGTGAAAAAAAACACCCACTGATACACTCTATTACTCAGTTTCCATGGTGATTTGAGTTATATTTGACAATGTGACGCACATTTTCAGCATCCACTTTTGCTGTTAGTCTTCTTCAGCTTTTCCAGCGCAGCGAGCTAAAAGTATGAATGGTTTTTATTACAGAAAAGTGAGGCAAAACGACAGTTGGGCCTGAGTCTGGGGCCTGCAGAAGCTCTACAAAAGAGGTCTAGATGAGCCTCGACGGGCTGGACTGTAATGGTTGTAAATGGTTAAGTAAAGGCTGGGTTGGGCAGAGCTCCTTCTCAGTATGTTCCTCTAGGGGTGTGTCAAGTGGTCTGTGGGAAAGTAATGAATTCAAGGCTTTCTTGTGCCTGTGATCCCAACTCGCCAGTCCCCACTTCATGCTTCCACTGTGTTTAGTCCTGTGTACTTAGCCTCCAATTACTATACGATTAACTCCAAGGAATTAGTACTCAGTCTGGATGGTGCTCTGTGACTTGCATATATAAAGTGAATGTATGATTGAACTCTGGCCAGTAAAGCAAGTGCTGACATTACTGTTTCAAAAAGCTCACAAACATTCATGCAAAGAACAAAACAGTACAATTATTCCAGTGTTTTTCATGCTGAGGTGTTGTTCTGTTGAATCTGCTCATATTAGCTACAATAGCTTAGGGGATGATCACCCCCGTCAGTTTTTCTGCAGCGAGAGGCGCCTCTATCCAGTTGTTTACAACAGCCTATCTGCACAGTGCTGTAGTTGTGCTTCAGGCACCTGACGTGTCTTTGCGGTTCTAAAAGCACAGCAGGTCACAAAATGTTCAAATGGCCTACATCACTGCGGCCATTTCTCTTCTGTCCAATCTGGTAAAAGCATACACAAGAGTTGTTCTGTTGTGTATCATAAAGATGTAAAATGGAATCATGATAAAAGTAGAGAGCATCAGGCTTGGGGCATGATTAAAATGGATGGTGAGTTTTCCTCTGTAGTCCAACAATATCACACAATCTCATGAATTAGCTAAGTGATTGGCAGCAGCTGACTTTGTGCGAGCCTTTAATCACTAAAGAAAATATCATGTAATTCAAATCATGTGCCTTGTGCCCCAACCTAAAGCCCAACCTAATCCACTGATGTTTTAAGTCCAAGGTTTATTTTTGAATACATTTTTTTTTCATCTGCTCTTTTCTTTCACAATGGGAAAAAAAGACCAGAAAGATCCCCGCTTCTCATGGAGCCAAAATGGAACTCTTTATCCTCCTTCCAGATCCAAGGCCGGGTACTTTGGTCAAGGACAGTGTCCAAGTGTTTTAGTGTGGGAGGAAAGTGGAGCACTTAAGGAAACCATGAGAACACGGAGAGAATCATCACTCCACCTAGAAAGGCCGTAGTCAGGTTTGAACCAGAGGACCTTTTAGCTTTGAGGTAGCAGTGCAAAGCACTCGGAGCGGTTTGATACATAACCAAGCTTTTGGAACAATAGTTCTGTATTTTTTCACTTCAGAAGGTGAATAAACCAAAATAAGGCAATTTAATGTCTTTTACTCAGAAAACATAACATTACTCAGCAGCTCACTGTCGGTCTGGCTTAAAAAGAGGCCATGAAACATTTGTATAGAGATAAGAAGCACTCTCAAAAGACAAAAAGGTAAATTGCTCACATAGGAACGACTGTGGGGTCTGGATTTTTATGTGCACTCTAATGCCAAAATCAGATATAATGGGATGCCTGGACCGTGTCACACCATGAGAAGCTCGGATCAAAGCCTGTGATGTAGGCACAGCACGAGCGCTTTTCCTTAGGGCTGTACAATACCACTAAATGTGGTTCTGATCAGATACCAAGTAATACCAGGGCCAATTACTTAAGGTCATGCAATGTTAAAACACAAGGCAGTTTTTAATGACAAATAACAAGTGTTTATTGTGTCGATTCTCAGAATGAATGCGGCGATCACAGCAGCAGAGAAGCAGAGTTTTGCACTGAAAAGAGTGTTCATGTGCCCAGAACATGATCTAATTTGACACATTTCCATTTTCTTCTAACTAGCCTTTTGGAATTTCACAAAACACCAATATGCAAAACAAGGCTTGTATCGGTAATGTAGATACTTCAGGTATTGGTGCACCCATCCCCAGGTCTCCATGTGATAGGAACATCGTAGTAAAAGAGTTTTCTTGCCTTGATGATGTGCTTCAATTCAACTGCAGCTCTGGATGTAATCAGTCAGTAGCTAATAAGCATGGGCTCATGCGCATAGACTATATAGGAAGTGAACATAGTCAGCGTCACATCTCCTGTTGGTTTGTGGTCTGCTGTTTTGAAGCCTCATGTTTGGCTGATGAATGGCCATTTTGCCATTATTTCACTTTGCCCCTCCCCCGCTGGCTGTTTGATAGAATGCATGTTTAATGGACTTCAGCGTTCGCCTGAGGTCCCTGATCGGAAGCTTCCGGCTTGGGACCAAGACTGAAGAAAAAAGTGAAACCAAAACATATCTATGGCCCCCTGGTGGCTGGCTGCAGTATAGGTCATAAACACTGCCCGCCCTGCATGTTAGCAAAAGGGCCATGGGCCAAACTAAAGAAGTACACATCAAATACTTTTGTTCCAAAGACGGCTTCTGTCATTGTAGTTAGTTCATATCACACTTATGTCTGTTCAAGCATTTTGCTGATAACTTTGGTTTTTCTGTTTGATGCTGTTAAAAGTAGGGGTGGGGGGAACAAAATCGATACAGCATAGTATCGCAATATTTTCTGTGGCGATATTGTATTGATACATGGATGCCAAGTATCGATCTTTTATTGTACATGAGTGTATTGTATTACTTTTTTGGTGCTATAATAATAAAATCAGTTGCTTTTTTTAGTCCACTAGAAAAAGAGTTTTCGTTTGGAGACACAATTTCAAGTTCGAAAAAAATAAAGTCCAATACATCGCAATATGTTTAAAATCGCAATAATATCGTATCGTGAGATAGGTAGCGTGATAATATCGTATCGGGGGACCTCTGGTGATTCCCACCTTCAGTAAAAAGAGGCTTCCCCTTCATGATTGACTGCCAAGCCCTGCCAGCAATTAATCCACGGGACCTGGATACAGCTTCTCCACCTATGATCACTAATGCTGCGCAGACTCCAAATGACATCACCAACACAAGATGGCAGCAACAGTCTCCGGGATGTTCTGGCTGGATTTTTGTACAGTGACAAGAAGTGGAGAAACGTCATTCATCTTCACATACAGTGTGTGAGCTACACATATTGTATCTGCTTTATAGTAGAAGCTTTAAATGTGAAGAAGCAGGAAGTGTTGGTATCAACATCCATCTTAAAGCAATGGATTCTGTTACAGCTTCACCAGCGCAGAGGTTGGATTAGATCAGAAAACAGTGCAGTGCATCGGAAAAAGGAAGAGCATAAAGAGTGAAGTAAACTCGCACAACAAAGCGGAATTCATGACACTGAGTCCTTAAGTGAACCCATCCTGAAGATAATCCTCACTGAAATGAATGCCTCTGCTAAGAATTACTTTTACAGGCAGCTATTTTGCATTAAGAACACACAGATTATGCTCTTTTCTTTTTTTTAGTCACACCAGTGCTGTGGCTCAGGCGGTCCACCACTTTGGTTGAGACTGATATCTCAAAAACTATTGGATGGATTACTATGAAATTTGGTACAGACAACCCTGGTCCCTAGAGGCTGAATCTTACTTTGGTGATCCCTTGAAGTTTCCTTTAGTGTCCCCAGCTGCTCAAAGTTTTTACTTGATGGACTGGGACAATATTGTGAAAACATGTTCACATTCCATCATACAGTGTGTATGTGCTATGTGAACGTTTCTGCAAAATGTTTTTTGCAAACCTTTGTTTTCCACAATATTAACTTGTTGCACCTAAAGTAAGTTAAAGGTATGGCAATAAAACCAAACTGAACCAAAGGACCAAAGAATATTGTCCTTTTTGGTTTTTATGACTGTTTCTTTTTTCCAATTATATGGCAATATTACCGCAATTAAAATCTGGACTGGATCATAAACATCCCTATTGGACATTGATCAAGATGGAACGATGGAGGTTTTTGAGATCTACAAATAACCCAGACTTTTTAGAGGGGACTAAAAAACTACAATGGACATCAAGCAGACCTGGTGTCAGTCGGAAGGCACCGGTCCAAATCTGGAGAGTACACAAATTCTTTTGTGCAACTTTAGCAAACAAACATGGTCATCTGTTAATAAACAACTTGCTGTTTCTCTCGGTTTGGGAAATAAACAGATGCAGATTTCAGTCGAATGGTGGGTGGAAACATGTGGGCACAGAGGACTGTTACTCTAGCAAAATGTCCAACATGCTGTTCCAGCTTACTTCTGCACCCTTCTCTGTCTCAGCTCTGGTAGTTAACAGCTACGCTCCTCCGTGTGGTTGCTTTTTAATGTACCCCAGGTTTTCAAAGACCTGGGGAAAACTGCATTTACCTACTAAGCACTTTGGGCATGGAGTAACCACCCAAAAAAATCTAAAACTAGACACACTTAAACTCCTGAATGAAGGTCATCACAAAGAATGTGGTGATGGAGGCCACTGTGTTTGAACAGCTGTTCTTTGTTTTGTTGCTGATTTTTGTATATCATGTTGTATATGTTGCATTTTAATACATTGTGTTTCTGTGCAGTTGCTACCTTGGCTTGGTCTCTCTTGTAAAAGAGATTTTTTTTTATCTCAATGGGACTTCCTGGGAAAATAAAGGCAAAAATAAATAAATAAATAAATAGAAGATTTTGCAAACATTAAAAACTGAATATCTGTCTTTTTGAAATTCCTGATCATTTAGATCTCAAAAATAATTTAGGGTCTGAGGTGTGAAGGAATCTTTGTAAAGAAAGTAGGTGCCAAAATCTGACAGAGGGATATCAACAAAGTTAGAAAGCTTGTGAGAACAAGCCGCGTACAGAGGTGAGGCAGCAGTCAGATTTGCAAAAAAAGAACAATACATGTTAAGAATCTTTCTAGAGCATTTAATAACACACACACACGCACACATAAGACAGGAGACTGTCAGGACCACCCTTCAAAGAAGCGTTACCTTCAAGTGAGCGGAGCTAAATTAAGCTAGCGTACAGGTAAGTGACATGATTAAACTGAAACAGGAGCTGTCAGCGCCAGAGGAAACAGCTGTAATCACTGCCAGTGTTAATTCCATGAAATGCGAAATAAACCGCCTGAATGCAGTATTTGAACATGTTGCACGATCACAATCAAATTTATATTGTGCTGCAGTTAAAAAGGGAAACATTAAAACAATACTCCACAAAATGGGTCGTCTTAGTTCTTTAATCAAAATTGCACTCAAGCATCAAAGCTTGGTCTTGACCTTACTAGCTTTTTTCAGGGCCTTTAACCGTATAAAAAGGTTGCCAGTGGATGGAGTTAGCTGAAAATCCTTGATTTTAACAACTATAATTTTTATTGGCAATTTGATTTAGTCTATTAAAAAAAGGGAGCCCAAGGTGTTGTCTTCATATATGCATGTTTTGTCTGAGCAACAGTCCAAAACCTAAAGACTTTCAATCTTGTGTTCAAACAATCACTTAGTCGAACAAATCACTGAAGTCACTCATTAAGAAAAGATGCCAAACTTTTGCTGGGACCCCCTGCCAGCCACTCACATCTGAAAAAGCCTGTCTTGTCCAGCTGCCCTTCATTTGAACCTTCCTGGGAGGATTTGATCATTTTCTGTCTATCATTGTAAACAAAATATCTTTGGATTTTTAGACCGTTGGTTCAATAAAACAAGGCATTTTTAAGATGAAACGATTCATTCACAGACATCCTTCACAAACTGGGACTGTTCTGGGACAAAAACACAAAACATTAAAACTACATATGGAAGGGAGTCTGGATCATCATAAGCTAATTGAAAAGCAGGTCTAAAATGGCATAATGGTACAATAGTAATACACATTTTTTTAAGCAAAAACAAAAGCTATTGTGTAATTCTTAGCGATTAACTGTGTTTGTTTGTCGGTTTGTGTCGTTTGCTTTGCCTCGCTTCATGAAGGCGTGATATTATATAACTGATCCTGACTGAAACTGGAAAAAAAAAAAACCTAATCAAACAAATAATATTTATGTTAATCTTTTTTTTTAATTGACAATAAGTTACGCCCCAAATTAATTTCCAATGAGATAAGCAGTAAATCCTTCCATTTGAGAGGTTGGAATGTTTTGTCATTGTCTGAAAAAATGAAAGTGATCAATCATCATAACGATTGACGGTTAATCTTATGTTAATGTGGTAACTGAGTAGCTGACAAACTGTACTAACTGAATGAATGTATGATAAGAGAATGAATGTAAGGAAAGATTGCAACCACAGAGCGAAGATTAGAAAGTATCCAAATTTCATGCATATCTTGCCATACTAACATCCCAACCTTCTAAATACACGCACGTGCACGCGCACATGCATGCGCACACACGCATGCACATGCACACCTCCCTTTCAGGCTGACAGTTGTTGCGAGTGTAGGTCACATCAGGACAATGCGCCGACTCGCAGACTCTGTTTGCAGCTATACCGAGTTCTTTTCTCCTATTTTTCAGCCTCGTGGACACTATTTCAGGGCCAGAACGAAAAAAATAAGCAAAAGGGGAGGGCGAAAAAAAAGAGCCCTTTTCAAATTGATGACAGCAGTGGGCGCTGAGGGAAACCACTGAAAGGAGTATATAAAACAGCATCATAGCGTCTGCCTGTCCTCCCCCCTCCTCTCTCCCGACATCAAAAGTGTGCGTCCACCCTGAGCCGACAGAGCTCCAGATAGTACCGGTGCATGCTGGGTAAGAGAGGACAACTCAGGACACATGCAGGGACTTTAAGGATACTGCAGTAAGCTGTTCACAATGAAAAAAAGAGGGAAAAGATGCAGAGAGACAGAGGGAGGGAGGTGAGGGAAAGGAGACAAAAATACTGGCAGATTCAGTGTAGATCTGCATCAGCTGGGAAAACGCAGCTTTGCAGCAACATACGACTCAGTCTCAAGGACTCCAGATCAATTTGGTTGTTTGAATTGTTTTTAACTTTCTATGAAAGGCTACCACGAGTCTTCTCTTTCATGCGGAGCCGCCTCTTTCTTTCAGACGGTGTTTACTGTTGTCTATCTGACCAGAGATAATACATGAAAGCTGAAATATGGACACATGAAGGGCTACATGAACTGATTATGTGTTCCAGCTAGTGGTGTGTTAAGATTTTGCAAACTGGAAGACTTTCAGAAATTAACTGAAAAAATATAAATGTAGAAGAATTATGAATTAAATTAACAATAATTTTTGTTATCACTGAGCATGTCAACTGTTTTTATTTCATTAATTCATAATTTAGTCTGTAAAATAGTGAAACTCTGCCGAGGCTGATGCTTTTTCTTAATAGAAATGGTTGTCAATTAACTGTATTTGTATTTAGTGATGACTGAAACACTGTGCCGTAATAAACACGTCTGGAAATGTGTTACTGTGAGTTATTACCCATCTATAGTCTCTGAACAGATGTTACAGTTAGCCTGAAAAAAGAACATACAAGGAAAGCAGTCACTGAAATAAACATGCAGGGCAATAACAAAAACTACATATTAATTAGAGGTGTGGGGGAAAAAATCGATACAGCATAGTATTGCGATATTTTCTGTGTCAATATTGTATTGATACATGGAGGTCTAGTATTGATCTTTTAATATATGAATTGTACATGAGAATTTTACTTTTTGGTACTAAAATAACAAAATCAGTTGCTTTTTTCACTCCACGAGAAAAGGTTTTCCTTTGAGGACACAATTTGAAGATGGAAAAAAGGTAATAAATTGCAATATATTGCAGTATGTTTAAAATCGCAATGATATCGTATCGTGATAATATCGTATAACGGAACAATATCGTGGGTCCTCTGGTGATTCTTACCCCTAATTTTAATGTTAAAGATAATATTACAGTAATACATTATATGTGTTTTACTAAATGATCAGATATTGAAAGTGTGCAGCACAGAAATACTATATTTATTACTTCCTTTTTTTTAGTATCTATTACTTTTATTGTGTGCCGTGTATTCTATGTTTTCTCTTTATATTTAACTTGTGTTTTGGAGGTTTTCTCTACTAACCCTGTCTACTAAAAATTATATTTATATATTAATAAGCAAAAGTAAATATCTGTTGGAGGATACATATTGCCACCTAGATCACATTGTTTTAAAAACATCCTATATCTGCATTCACTGACAATGTGTTTTATTTGTAATATCCACTTATGGAATTCTTTCAGCATTTAAAACACCAAAGAAAAGCAGTAAATAGTACAGCACATCGGATGCAGACTGTACTTTTACCTTAATGTGAAAAAGACGGCATACAGTAAAAAATAAAAGGAAAGTAGTGGATTATTTTGGTACCTCTTTCTGTGTAGCCATCTAACGTGGGTCACACGGTTTCACCATGGCAGCGTCGCTAACACTGACCTTGCATGCTGTGCAAACTCTCCCTTCCCCAGCCTTCCCGCTGGCATTTAACAGTCAGCACCGCTGCACCGCCGCAGCACTGACATCCAACCGTCTGCTGGATGGTACTATATGAAATCCTGACCCCTGCGCGACCTCTGTGTGTGTACAGCGGTATTTGAAGTGTGTCAGTGTATGAATGTGTTTCACCGCGAGTGCTGAGAGTGTATGAGCGCAGCAGACAGGGAGCGCTACAGGGAATACATAGTCTGCGGCAGCACTGATCAGCCACTGCTGCTTCCTGCCAGATGTGACGTCCAGCATCCAGACTGCGGCCAGGCCAGGGGGGGAGTGCCCCTGTAGCCGGCCCATGGGACGGCACACACATGCTCCGAACTGCACTCTGCACTGTCACACTGGTAACAGTGGTTCTAAACATTATCATATCAATGTCAAATTAATTCTTCCTATCATTACTACAAACTACTGAGGCTACAGTTAAGCAAACTAGTGGCCTCGATCTCATACCATTGGATGTGAATGGTGGACAAAATAACCCCAATAAACTTCTAGCATATCTGCAAAGGCTGCAACTAGGGATTAGTTTCATTATCGATCACCTTTTTGATAAATCAATAAACCATTTAGTGTGTGTGTCATTCACCAGGTAAAATTGTCAATTAATTAAATATCAAATTATGATCAATTCATTGTATGTCAATCAATCAAGCAGATTATTTCAGCACGAACGTCTGCACACTCAAATGACTGCAGACAAAAAAAACTAGACTACACACGTTTATATTTTATCAAATATCCAGAAATACCTTAAGAAACAGCTGGAGCAAGAACAGCCAACCACTCAGATAAATCACTTTTATAACTACTACTACGACTTGTTTTAGAGTTTTGACAAATGAGCTACCATGTGGTGGTGATGGAGAAGTGGACATGACAGATGCTTTGGTGTGGGAGACCAGGGTTTGAATCACACTGCAACACACTTAACCTCTAGCTGCTCCAGAGGCGTGCGACCTCTGTCATTTACAGTAATTGTAAGTCGCTCTGGATAAAAGCGTCAGCTACATGAATGTAATGTTTGTATAAAATGTCTACTTGCAACTCAACATTTGACTCACTGAGCAGACTACGTAGTAAATAGTACTTGTACCAAATATCTTGGGGTTATCTAGTGTTTTTCAGATGACTTCCTCAAGTCTGATTATTTTGTGATACCGTTAAAGACCATGACAAATAAGTCAACAACATCTTTGAGAGGAGTGGCAGTTACAAGTAACAAAGATCTCTGGTGATCAACACACAATCCAAATAACCTTGAGGCAATTGTCACAGATACTCTGAAGCGGCTCACTCCATTTGTCTTTGAAGAACAGCGCTCTCTTCCTACTTTCTTCACATATCTGCCCTGTTTTGCTCTGCTAGATCTGTAGCAGATAGTGAACAATGTATGTGGCAAGCAGTTGTTATCTCGGCAAAGTAAACCTGCCAGATGATGTGTGATTATATTAGAAAGACTGAATTCTCACGGTGCAAAAAATAGTGGTAACACTTCTTTTCAAGATTGCACCATCGAATCGGCTTATGAAACCATTGGAGGCATAGATTTTAGCACAATGACATGGTCAACCTCCTTTACATTTAGTCATTGTGTAGAATTTATGATTGTGAGTTTAAGGCGGGAAATACATTTAGGATGCCTGACAAAACAAAACAACACCTGCTCAAAACGGTGCCAACTACACAGTATTGAAGTTCCTGTGAATCATGTGATGACATTTGCAGCCAAAGCAAATATTTGTGCACCTCAACCGCCCACAAACGCTGCAGTCCTAACTATCCAAGGTAATGAAGAGAGATGAAAATTTTTTGGTGCATTAGGAAATCAAATTCTCATTGGTCTACTCAGAAAGCCTTTTAGTTCACTTAAAAATAAAATGTCTTTGTTTGGAGCAGGGACAATGTTAATGTGTGGAGCTACTGTTTGTCGATCATGTAATAAACTGACGTGCAGACAAGACAAGATGTTTTACGAGCTAAAAATAAATCTTTGACAATAAAAATTACGACAAAATGTATGTTTTGTTTTCATTGACAAGATAGGACTAAAATGCTATTGGTGGGTTAAAAAAAAAAGCATGATATTTCTCCCTAATTGTGCGTCTACTCCATCAGTCAGAATGTAAACAATGCGTCCCTTTCACTAATTAACATGTGCAGACTGATGTGAGGAATGCAGAATCCCCGGTGACGGCGAGCTAATGACAACCTGATGGCTTCAACACAACAAGGGTTGAAGACAAACACAATGAACTGAAATAAGTGGAGACGGAGAGATAAATTGGCTAAGGTTAAAAAGAATACAGCCAACCTGAAGAGACATTTGAAGAATTACCACCCTGCTGTTTATGCTGCGGAAACTTAGTTAACTGCAAGTCCTAAGGTTAACTAAGCATCTGAATATGCTAACGTTAAGTCCGGCTTACAGGGCAGTCAGCTATGTCATTGTGGCAAATTTGATAGTAAGCTACATTGGCTTGACCTGGAGCCAGGTTTTTTTTTCCTCACAAAATAAGTTTTCAGACTGCAGTAGCAAGTTAATGAAAGAGCCTGGCTTCCACGCTAAGGGTCAGCTGGGTTAATGTGTTAGCTAACGTCACTTTGCTAGCTTCAAAGCTTGTGAGAGAAACATGCAGTGCTTAACAATTAACGATATAACGGAACAAGTGAACGTTTTGATGCACGATAAGTGAACTGCTTTATCATATGGTCCCGTGGTCCAAGTGAAACATACGGAGTGAAACATTTGGATTTGGGCTACTTTCATATGTGGTTAGGGCTGGGTGATATGGACCAAAAAGTCGTACTATTATATATCTCTTTTGAAATTATATTAGTATACCTCATTATACCGATTTACCGCCCAGCACAATGTGGTCCAAATCTGATACAGGATCTTTTTAAATGTGATCTGAGTCTGGACCCTCAGATCGGAACTGATGCGACTTTGACGTCACTGTAGAGCAGCTGTTCCTCCACTGGCCCGAGCCACAGTGAACGAAAAAGCTCCACGTAAGCCATTATCATACATGCGGCTCTCTTCCTCCTCTACCTTGCTATCATCTGCCCACAAATTCCCTGTCTTACACCTGAAACTCACCGGGTCACAAGCGCTCTTATGAGTAACATGCATATAGGCTGGACAATAAAATGAATAACAATAATTATTGCAATATTTTTTTTTCATTAACAACACAATAAATAAATATCATACAGAAATTAGTACTTTTTAAATTTTCTTTTTTACTAAGATGTCTATTTTGGTGAGGAAAAATGACAATTCAAAAATCACATCCACTATTGGTTGGTACGTTTGCTTGGAAGCAGACCCAGACCCTCCTTTTCACCAAGAATCAGACCTGTCAGAATCAAACCTGAGGACAGTGAGACAGGCTTCAAAATGTGGTTGACCCAAATGGAAAGGGAACAACAGTATGCAGTTGCTGAATACTTACTAAATCTACTTTGGACCCAGCTCAGGTCCCAGCTTGGGTCTTGGTTACTAAGAGCAGACCTCCAATGAAGACCTCTCATGAATCATCAAGTGTAATAGCACACCAGCAGCACCAGCAGCTAAAGGGTCTCTTCTCAGTAAACATGAAGCTTACACAGACACATACAACTATAAGCTACCACAAGACTGCTCACAATCACTTTAAAATAGCCAAAGTAGACCAGTATGTAAAGTACTACAACATTTCATTATAACTGAACCAAGTTAGGATTTTATGTAAAGATATCTGCACTCTAGTGTTTTAACAGTATTTCATAAGAAATATTGTGGCACAGCCGCAGAGATAATCTAACTGCACCCCCAGAATGCCTCTTTACAGGATTACTGTGTCCCTGAATCACATATTAAGATGCATTTCAACAGCTTATCCCAGAGAAGACTGTAAGTGAGGCATTAGCTATTCATCAGAATAGTATGGCAAACACAATCCCTGAGAGCACAGTGTGCAATATACCCTATCTGAGCAATAACACAATATATTCTGGCAATAACATAACAATGTCCTGAAAATGACACTGGAAAGCGATCTTGTAATTCAGCACCATTATTTTGCTGTCTGTGTGCGGTCCTTCACTTTGAAGGTGGCAGCTTTGCATTGAAAGAGATTTACAGTCTGGATGCTACAACACCACTGATTTCAAGAGCTGACCTTTGGAACCAAACTCCTGACCTTTCCATCAGCCCGGCCTGCCCCCCTTCATTCCATGCTGGCTGTAAATGCTTAACGTGAACTGTAAGAGCTAATTTCATCTCTTCATCCAAGCAATGTTTTTTACAAGTCACTAAAAAGGGCTATAAAACTGCACAGACACATTAAAACTACTGTGAACTCTGCCCAGTAAACGCCTCACCATGCACCTCAAAGTAGAGCCTATTCATAGAAACACACCACACTGTAAAAACTTGTTTTTGTTAGAAAGTCTTCCACATTGTGTCAAATGCTTTGCTTATTAGTCTTTGTAGTTTAAGTATCTGGATCCCACCATAGAGATAAAGGATAGGAAGTGCACTATAGATTTAAATTCAGCTCTAAACCAGGAAAATCAGGGTCTGGGTTTTCCAGCACTGCCCAGTTCTCTACAGTAAACACTAGGTTTCCCAGACAGACAGGCAGGCAGGCACGGCTGGGGAGGGAAGGAAAGGAAAGAGGCATGATGGGTTGCCAGGCTTCCAGTACCCATGGCAAAGCATCGGAGGAACAAGATGTTTCTTGGCAGACATGCAGGAAGCAGATTGCTTCAGCGATCCAGGCAGTAAAATCCAAAAGACATACAAGAAAACAAAGAAAAGGTGGAAAAAAACAAATCAATTTAAAATGAAAAAAACCCCTCATGTGGAGAGGATTTTGCTCAACAACAAACAAGAGCTTCTAAATGTAACTCAATAAGCAAAAGTAGAGTGTTGTGCTGACTTGATCAAACTCTATGCATCTTCCTCATAAAGCTGCTCTGATAGTTGCAGGGTTTGCAAGGAGTGTCAACGCCTGCCTAACTGCAAATAGGTCAGTAATGGGCACCCTAGGATTTTCTCCAAAACTCCTCTGATTGGTTGGTTTCCATGTTTCTGGGGCAGAAACCTGGATACCACACTGGCGCAACCCTCGCTAGCTAGGAACCCTGCCAGGTTCTCACACACAC